>JAUTBX010159840.1:12531-29653 GCA_032361465.1 Lepetodrilus tevnianus
CCAATATCACTGTGATCTGCTTGTAGTGGGAGGCAAACCCACAACAATGAATTCTCATGAGCTATAGATCTTCTTAACAAAATAAAAATATTAATTGGGTTAAAGTCGCTTTCTAGAATGTTTCACTAATATCACGAATAACTGCACATGAGGTGTTCAGGTATCCACCAAAGAGATGACGGCACCTAGATGGGATTTGAACTCAAACTTACACATATCAACTATACAAATTGAATAACAGATATTACTGTACAACAAAGAACAAATGGTTAAAAAAAAATCATAATCAAATCGGTCTTAATAACAAATTTGTATTATTCGGTAAATCAATTACAGGCATGAGAAATATCAATTATATTATTTCTTTATCCATCATAATTTTCACAATCATAAAATTTGAGATTTGTCAAAAGAAATTATATCATATTACATAAAAGTTCAGGCAATATGAAATTTGATAGAAAATAGTCACATAAAGTCGTACATAAATGTCGCTCATACCGTTTTTCATGACAATGCCTTAGCCGAGGCGTATTTCATGTGCAAATGCAATATCCCGGTAGGCCGAGATTTATGGACTATAATCGACTGCACTGATCATAATACATTTCTGGGGTGTAAATTTCACAGGTGACAGATCCCTCATTGACCGCGGCGCTTTAAAACAGCTGTGGCAACAGCCACATCCACTCACAGGTAAATCACTTAAGCAGGTGAAAATGTCATTAATGACGCTGTCTGGACCCAATTGTGCATATAAATCAGCCATGAGAATAATGCCAGGTAATATACCTGAAGCCAGGACTGAGCCGGTGCAGGATTTGGAGGAATTACCAGATAAATGTGTCCATCTGGAAGCGAAACACGAGACGTACAGGAAGGGAGTTGATAAAAGCTATCAACAGTACCTAGAAACACGAGCCTTTATCTGTCCGTGAACAATTGATCTCGGGGCCCATTTACTGGCAGTACATTCTAAATGCTGATCAGCTTATACCTGGCAGGACTGCAGTAAACTGGAGGAATATTAAATACGGTAGGCATGGCCTACAGTGTAAGAATATTATACAACTGTGAGAAATTATTAATAGCACTTATTTCATTACAAAATATGGCGTTACGGTATTACACGATATGGATGCAATACAAGCTTACGTGACTGATAATATTTCCACCTTGAAATTGTTCAATATTGTTCTTGCTTCAAAAATAGATTTTCTTTTGTTAGAAATAATAAGGAAATTGTTAAATATTTTTATTACTTCACAAAAAAAATAGATTTTGTTATGTTAAAAATAATAAGGAAATTGTTCAATATTTGTATTACTTCACAAAAAAAAAAGATGTTCTTATGTTCAAAATTATATGCAATATTGTGCTGGGTTGTATTCCACTTGCGAAAACAGTACGGGACACTACTGTTATTTTTATCAGAAATCAATGAGCTAGATTCTAAAAGTGCATGCTTATTCAAGAAGGTCACTTAACTTTGAAAGTGCGTACATAAAACCTACCACCTGAAGCACCTTGTTCATTCAGAACACAGCACAAGTGTCAATCACCCGTCGCCATAATTATATTTAGTATGCAAACCCCAGCACAGAATATGTAAATAAAATCAGCCATTTTCACAAACTCGTTTTTGGAGACATTTCGATTGAATAAGCTTGATTAATTGATTGAATGAATGGTGCTTAATGTTGCAATAGGAATCTTTCCGTCCATAAACGACGATTGATCGAAATATGTTTGAATATGATCGAAATATGATCAGGTATGGCTTTTTAAAAGTTTTTGTTGATGTGTACCTGTGCATATTGAACATTATACACCCACGTCCTGTATCATTTAATAACGAATTCATACTATAGTCTGCATTTTGAAAATTATATGTCACAGCTTTACTATCTCTATTCCATATCAGATCTGGCATATGCCCATGTTATAATTACTACCACTTACAACCATCACAAAGAGAACAAATGACAAGAAAATTAACAAACGTTAGAACTAATTGCTATAATTGACGACATCCAAATAAAACCACAGCGATTGTGTCCTTGACGTTGTTTCCCTATCAAACTCTAGGAACTGCAAACACTCACCGATTTTACGACGGTATTGAACCGAGTTCTACAAGCCGAGATATCGATGGAAACCCAGACGCATTAACTCCGCATCCACCGCATCCACCGAGTCCACATTATGACAGTCCATAATTAGCAAGGATCGAGTTCTGCATCTGTTACTCAGATGACATTGACAATGGACTCGTATCAGCAGGCACGCCATACGTACTCATCAAGCACTGAGAGGCAGTAATTAATGTTATACAACACCGTTAACTGCTGCAACATACACGAATGTAACACTTTCTGACTGTCGTAAGTTATGCTTCAATATTACGCACGGTTTCATAGCAGCAATGTGGCATATAGCATATACGTGTGTGTGTGTGTGTGTGTGTGTGTGTGTATATACACACCAGGAATTACGTACCTATCTACCAGGAGTTATGTACGACTACCGCAAGACGTCATGGTATGATGGATTAAGGCTTTACCCAATTACACAAACATCTTTCACATTGGGAGTAATCTATGTAACCATACCCAGCATGGGGTGTAATAGAGATATCAGTGCCTGGAGCTGTGGGTCAAGCCATACTTTCGAGAGATTTACCACCGCAATTACACCTGTGTCGCCCAGCTCTTGAATAATCACCAGACCTCTTACTTACTTACTTATTTACTTAGTAATCACCAAAATGAAAACAATCAACAATTACAAGTTGTTGCTAGGACCATTTGAATGGAAAGACTGCAGAAGCAAACAAGTCCTGTCTATACTTAAAAGTAATTTCCCCAATTAATAATAAATATATAGAAGCAAACAATTCCTATCTATATACTTAAAAGTAATTTTCCCAATTAACAATAAACATACCTCGTCAAAAGTTGTGCAATTCAGACCGTGAGACAAATTAAGGTTACCGTCTTGTGCCATAGAATATTCAATACATTAGTAAATTGGCATACACCAAAGTCCTTTGTGGAATCATACCCACCCTAGTGCTTATGACGACTGAAATAATATACCTGCTGCTTGTACTCGAGCAGATTACACATGACCATTGATGTAACGTACATCCAAATCAACATACCTGTACGACCAAAGGAAATGTATACTAAAGACCTGTATGCATGTACTCACAGAACATCATGCTGTTAATACTCGCAGCATTCACGATAAACCTCGATGCATAAAGCACGTGGCTTTGATATCGACATCGAGTTAACCCCGGTAATAACTGAAAGCGGTACGCACAGGAGGGCTGTGTAATAACAAATACAAACTCATTGGTACAGTTCGGATGTATACGACATGGCAAAGCAAACACACTTACAACTGGAGAGCAGCGTACTGGCAGTGGGTATAGCAGTGGGTAGTACTGGAGAGGTGCCCACGGTCCCTGGCCCACACTTACCTGAGTACAGCACCCGCATACACCCTCCAGCAGTGACACCATCCGACAGTGACACCCTCCGACAGTGACACCATCCGACAGTGACACCCTCCGACAGTGACACCCTCCGACAGTATGACCAACTGTCAGTCTAGCTGTCAGAGACATTCTGACCAGCATAAAGATTCTGACAATCAGAGACATTCTGACAATCGAACATTCTTATCATCAGACAATCTGACAATCTGACCATGATAAATATTCTGATCATCAGAGACATTTTAACCATCAATCAATCTGACCGTCAGACATTCTGATCATAAAAAGGAATTCTGATGTTCAGACAGTTGGTCATCATAAACATATTACAATCAGACATTCTGAACATCAGAGACATTCTGACCTGTTCCAAAAAATTATCATAGGCTAATTAAGTCTGTTACTTGCATTGACATAAATATAGCATGCTCAGTAAACTATTTTTTGTTAATACATTCATAGAAAGAAACATAAAAATAATGTAGATAATGCAAATAAATATGTATATAATTTCAAATAACATGTTGGAAAAAAGCAAGGCAATTATTACTTTATATGATTGATGAACATGTATTTTTTCACATATCAAGTTCTATTCATAATTTACCAACATGTCCTGAGGGCTGACATTTAAAAATAAACAATACTTTATACTGTGAGACAATTACAGCCACATAAAGTTAATGCAAATAGTTTTCCAATAAATCATAAATAGGAGATTTCCCTTTCACGAGTGTCATGCAAATTTGTAGTCAAATAAAATCCTTTTGATGTTCTTCCGAAGCGAACACCTACAATGACAAATTATTATTCCCTGTCGATAGCAATCAAGATATGTCTTGACGATAATGATCAAGTGCCTAGAGGAATCGAATTAGTCTGGAAATAGCACAAATGACTTGCTGTCTACAAATACTTACAGAACTGCCAAAGGCGATAAGACACCAATGAGTGAATTGGCAGCTCAACACATGACACTAACAGTTACAGACTCGCAACGGTTTCTTATCACTGCCAAGTATGTCAATACCTTCCAGAGAAATAGATACTGTGTATAATTAATTGAGGGAAATGCTCTTCAATCACTTGTCATGAATGAGAAAAAAATATGGCAATATATAAGACGTGTTTCAATATCAAAGAATTAACCAAACGTGTAATGTGTAATTGTTGGTCGTTGCATGGGTGTATTTGTTGGTTGTTGCATAGGTATGGGTATATTTGTTGGTTGTTGCATGGGTGTATTTGTTGGTGGTTGTATTTGTTGGTGGTTGTATTTGTTGGTTGTTGCATGGGTGTATTTGTTAGTGGTTGCATGGGTGTATTTGTTGGTTGTTGTATGGGTGTATTTGTTGGTTGTTGCATGGGTGTATGTGTTGGTGTATTTGTTGGTTGTTGCATGGGTGTATTTGTTAGTTGTTGCATGGGTGTGTTTGTTGGTTGTTACATGGGTGTATTTGTTAGTGGTTGCATGGGTGTATTTGTTGGTTGTTACATGGGTGTATTTGTTAGTTGTTGTATGGGTGTATTTGTTGGTTGTTGCATGGGTGTATTTGTTGGTTGTTGCATGGAGGTGAGTGGATAATACTGGATATTCAATCATGCAAGTTCATAATAGTTGAATATATCCAAGTATTCAGCTCGGATCCAATAGTAAAGTCCAGGCGAAGGATGAACAGAAAACTGCCGGCGGGGAGCCTGGAGATGTCCAGAGATATATAACCAGAAGGCGTCCATCCCGTGTTGACAGGACGGCGGTCACAGCACATGAAGCATGACTGAATCATAACACTGACCATATTTAGACGCAGCAGCAAAGTGGTGCCCCACGCCAGTAAACATGGCTGTTACACCCCACGGCCCGGCTCAGTTTTCTGTTCATCCAGCGGCTCGACGGCAGAATAATGCACACGACATCAAGGCAGAGGCTACATCTACGACAGACGGACAGACAGACAGACAGAGAAGACGCAGGACCGTCACAGAAGCGGTGTCTTACCTGGTCATTGTCAGATTCGCTCTCTGGCTGAAAGAGCAGACAAAGCTCATTAATATTCGCGGGGCATGGTAAACATGGCAGTGCATGACGGGAAGGGCTGACCTGCTAAAATATTGATTGGTTTTTCCCATCCCCGGCTCACATTTGGCGTGACACAGTGTGGTGCGCGGAGACTCTCCACTGGCTGACTAACACAGAAGCACTTCACTTGTGTCAACCAGCGGCACAGTAATTGTTTGCCCACATCGGATATAGACAGATAGGAGATTACTGATGCGATACCCCATTCTCCACAGTCAATTGATTGATACCTAGCAGCAGCATTTACACACAAATAACCATTAATTTCCTAACAACATAGTCCATACTGTTTGGGGAACAAATACCACAGATTGTGTTATTGATGCATCAACGGTGCTTGCAGAGCCGTGTTTTTTGTTTTCCAGTACAACATTGTGATTTATTCTCGCCATTTTGTCTTTTTGTCATATCAATAGCATATCGGGCCAATGGAAACCAAAGTCAAAATAAATTGATTTTCATAAAACAAGAAAATCTGGAATCGCTTTTTTAACTTTATAATTTACATTCAATGTTTGGCAATCTTTTATTTTTGCACAAAGAAAAATGTATTCTCATTTTCTCAAAACATAAGAGCCCCATACAACATTGCAGATTGAAATCTGAAGCAGTTATACATTTTCGCGATGTAGAAAAACAATCTAAATTAAAGAAAACAAACTTTAAATTGTTCCATCAATTACAGCTGACATGAAGCCGATTTTTTAACCTTTCTGGATAAAAGCACTCAACATTAATTGAGCGACAGCCATGGAAAGGGGACATATTGAAATTGACTTTGATATGTTATGGATCACGTGATGCTTGTCGAATGCATGGAAAAAAAAATTAAACGTATTAGGGAACAATCCTTTGAGTGACATTTTAGGCTATCAATTTGATCAAATACCACATTAACGATATTAAATATCGCATAACACGATTAAGCTCTTTATCGGGTCTTTGATTTCAGATATATCTTTTACGCTACAGCTTAAGAACATTAGTATCATTGTTTTTATAGTAATCCTTGAGCGTGTACTCGGCATTACCGATACAGTAATTAACCCAACTGGTAGATTTATATATTAATTGGGGTTTAGAGGCACTTTTTTTTCTCTCCGCTGATATCACGGCTTGTCAGTTTAGGGCATGATGAAACCTGCAATATCCGTAGTGGTACTGACAGTGAGTGAGTGAGTGAGTGAATATGGAGTTTAACGTCTCTGCGGGAATCTTTCACCCATTTGCGACGATGGTACTGACAGACCAAAGATGATAACTGCATTGTCACGGTACAGACAGCGCATACATATCAAGTCAGAAATATATAAAAAAGTTCTAAAAGCTTACAAGGATCCTGTAGATGCTTGTAAATTTGTCGTTAAATTGATTGATCGTATTAACGTGTCGTTAAAACAATATGAAGCTAAATTTAATGTTGAGTGAGTGAATATATGGAGTTTAACATCGCTGCGGGATTCTTTCACCCATTTGCGAGGATATTTAATGTTGAACTGTTGATGACCTTGAGAAGGATGTTAAATTCATGTATTGTGATAATCAAACAATTTTATTACTTTTATCCTACAAGTTTTCCTTTCAAAATTTAATAACTTAAGAATTCATTTATCGACACGACGATTAAATTTGAATCATCACAATTACTGAATTCAAACATCTTTATATTTCTGGCCAATAAAGCTATCAAATCATCCATTATTCAATTCAAACATCTTGATATTACACCCAGCTCAAGTTCAAGACATTTTTATCCATTGTGACATCCAAAAGATCACGCTCTCAACTAGCAACATCCCCTGGTTAGTCCTTGCAGCATCCCTTAGTTAGTCCTTGCAAACATGGGAGCCTACTTACAGTCTTGTCACACGTCAGCCGCCTAAAACAACCAATCACGTAGCTATTCACATCCACTTCCTGTCTGCACTCTGCCCCTGTTTGACCGCCATATTATTTCCAGACGGCAAAAAAGCCAATTACGTTTGGTTCTGGTGCGCGGAAACGGACAAGTTTTACTGAGTGGAGCAATTTCCTGGACTGTGATTGGTGTTTGGTGAAGAATGTTTGAGTTTGTCATGTCCCTGGCCGGCCAGATTCACACAGACATGTCCGTTGTCGTGTTGGAGCCAGATGTAATTTAATGACATAAAACAGTCTTGTCGGCTTCTTCCAATGGTGCAAAGCTCCCGAAGATTGGCTTCATTGAGGACCTTCCAGATTTATACTATAAAAAGATTGCTCCATTTCACAGTTGTCACCAGATGTGATTATGGAGTTCCTATAGCGATGTCTTGGCTTTAGTTAGTGGTAACAAGTAAATACTTCCTGGCTAACCTATCAGATCCTCTACTCCCAGGAACATCGCAAACAAAATGCAGAGGAAATTTGGATAACATTTCAACCAAATTTCTTTTTATATAAAATTAAGATTATTCAACATTTATATTTTACAGGAAAATGCTGTTTCGCTAAACCATTAATCAAATCAGCCGTGCTATTTTAGAACAATAACCATCTGAGATGTTTTTCAAAAGTGACACGTGCTTCTCTTGACATGTTAATTACATTGTTTTGTATTTTCATCTTTATCTCGCACACACAACCAGCAATGAAAGCTCTCAGGATGGCATCAAAACGAGATTACGAGTCAAGACTGGAATGAGAAAACCACGCATTACCATCATACTGAAGGTACGGCTCTCTCATCATATCCTTCCGACTGACATGAAACAATGTCGCTTTCCATTTCTTGAGTTAACAGTGTGCCATTTATGCTGTCGAGCCTGTATTTCAACCCATTACCTACAGTTTGTCGTGCAGGTCGCGCTAAAGAAAACGCGCAAGACATCCTTCAGGAATCTGAAATTAGCTGTTGCGTGTTTCGAGTGCAGGTTCCAAGGGTGCGTATATACATGTCCTAGATGAAGGACAAGTGAACATTAATGTCTCAGTACTTACAATGTAGCCTTGGCCCGAGCTGGAGTGTGTGCTGGCCTGAAAGTAGAGAAGAGAAGAGAAGATAAACATTCTGCCAGCTACCTGCAATCTTTAAGTGCATGCGCAAAACGTCCTTTTCACACAGAGCCGTAGAATCGTTAAGAGCTTTACAGCTTCTGTGGGTAGAAGTACATTTCCCGACTGACTGAATCAATGAATTGGGGAGGGTAATTGAAGTCTTAATTTTGAAAGGCTGTTTAACAACCTCTCGAGGAGCTGGTAGCTTCAGAGCCGCGGAGAGCTGAGTGGAAACCTGTCTAGAACGTCTCTGCTCCACTAGAAGTCTGGCCAGCTTAGAATAGGGTCAATAATAGAGATTTCAATTGGAGTACCTTCACCCGCACCTATAGGACCTTTATAGGAAGCGCTGGGTGTACGGGCTGAGTGAAGACGTATAGGCTGAATCACAACTGCGGGGATCTATGGACTTAGACGTGGAGAAACACGGGGAAACATGACCAAACAAACTGCAGACTGATTTGACGGCGAGAGGCTTCATCGGGCGATATTCTCGGTCTGAAGCGATGTTATTGATTGACCGATGTCTGCAGCAAAGCACCATGGGTAATTGATGAGAATAAGCACCTCTGAGCTTTCAACATGGAAATGTCTTAAGTGTAACTGTATCTTTCTGGACGATTGGGCCCTGTTATAGCCAAGATAATCATGTTATTGCCGATAGCTACCAACACCATAGGGGGGCCGTGCTGCAAGACATTTCAGGGTTATGCCTGGCTTTAACTGGGCAGGAATATTACCACCTGCATCAACACATCGGGCAGAGGAACCTGTGTAGACTCAAGTCAGTCAAATCCGAACATTTCATAATAAATAGGTGTCTTGGAAATCATAAGAAAAAATTCCAGAAGCCAAACAAATCTGACAGTGTATATATATATCCCCTCAGCCATACTGCCACGGAGGTTACAACAGTGGCACACAAGGTCATCGTAGCGACACCAAGAGGTGCCGATAACCATAGCGACACCAAGAGATGCAGGTAACCATAGTGACACCAATATGTGCTGGTAACCATAGCGACACCAAGAGGTGCCGGGGTAACCATAGTGACACCAAGAGGTGCCGGTAACCATAGTAACACCAAGAGGTGACGGTAACCATAGCGACACCAAGAGGTGCTGGTAACCATAGTGACACCAAGAGGTGCCGGTAACCATAGTGACACCAAGAGGTGCCGGTAACCATAGCGACACCAAGAGGTGCCGGTAACCATAGTGACACCAAGAGGTGCCGGTAACCATAGTGACACCAAGAGGTGCAGGTAACCATAGTGACACCAAGAGGTGCCGATAACCATAGTGACACCAAGAGGTGCCGGTAACCATAGTGACACATAGGGGTGACCACTTAAGCGACCATAGTGACACCAAGAGGTGCCGGTAACCAGTGACACCAAGAGGTGCCAGTAACCAGTGACACCAAGAGGTGCCGGTAACCATAGTGACACCAAGAGGTGCCGGTAACCATAGTGACACCAAGAGGTGCCGGTAACCATAGTGACACATAGGGGTGAACATAGTGGCACAGAGGTGACCAACCTGAGCAAACCAGACAGGTGAACATAGTAATGCATAGACGCAAGCGATTCATATGCAGACCTCCGATCCCTTCTTTCAGAACTCTATCTCGTCCTACAATCAATTTCACACTATACCCCCACATTGCCGGAAAATAAACATGGTTGTCCTTGTGGGATAGTTCTGTAATCAATAAGCTAGACGGGCATAAAATTCTACATGGCACTAATTAATTGTCAGCTCTCTCACAGAATACCAGATTTTGCAAGATTACAATGTTCACAGATGGTAATTGTCACTTTCCATTGGCCGAGACAAAGTATGCACGCTCACAGACTGAAAGCCAGAAAGCCAGACCGAGATGCGCACAAAGGCCACGTACAAGTCGGGTTACTCTCGCGATAACTCCCCCCATCTTTACTATTTCTACATTAGGTGCATGGCTGCTAATGAAATGATATTCCACTGTAAATTGATTTTGTCAAGTTATATTAATTTACTGCCCTGCTGTCAGATGGAATTAATTAAATAAGTGTTATTAATGCCCCCATTCGCCCGTTATTGCATCAAACGATTATTAATAATACTAAAAGAAGATATTATTAATATAAATGCATAAAAATAACACTTATATCATATTTAGTATTTCCATCAAGTAGAAAGAATGTGACATATTACATTTTAGTCTTAAAAAAACCACGCATGCAATATGGAATATTTCCTGTGATAAATTCATCAAAAAGGTTTTGAGCAATTGCGCCACAAAAATGGAATTTTCATAAATAGATAATAGAAAAATGAAAGTGAAATCTGTCATTGTATGCCTTCAAATAATGGATTAGAAAGCTCAAAGGGAAATCTGAATTGTATGAATCATAAAACTAACAATTTAAAAGTTGCTTTGTCGTTTTATCTTGTTGTTAATGCAACAAGAGATAAATGCATGTAAAATAATAGATATATAAATGTCGAAATATATGTTACGTCATAAAGAAAAATCAGCCAACAAAAATTCTATCTTCGAGTTTTGTGTAATGTTTGATGGTTTTCAGCGATCACAGCAGGTAAATACAGAAGGCAGGTGCATTACAGGCTCTATCTATCTATATTACAGCCGATAGATCGCTCTATCCCAGTGTTTGAATAAGAGGAGTTCCTGGGGATTGTTTATTTGATAATCTGCAATGCTAACAATATCTATGGGATCCCCTGCAGATTACGGATTTGACCACAATTAACATTGAACATGGAAAAAAAATACCCTCTTATTTTTTCCTGAATGAATGAATGAATTATTGTTTTACGTCAAAGCGGGAATCTTTCACCCATAGATGACGACATTTTTTCCTGAATTTATAACACTATCTATTACAGCCAATAGACCTATCCGTACATTAACAGCCCATGTGGTGGCAGGGAGCAGGAGTTGTTGCATCATGAGCAGCATCAGGAAGTGTAGGACCTGGGGGTACTTACATCACTCAGCCTGTCTCTGGAGATGCTTCTCTGAGGGCCATTGGGCTGGAGGTCGTCTTCCCCGAGGGAGGAGCTCTGGGTGTGGTTCAGTGTCCGGGAGGAGTGGTCTCCGTTGGGGGACGGGGCGGTACTGCAGTTCTGAAAAGAGAAACGGTCAAACATCAGCATTGCTTACTTACTCCAGGTACTCCAGCTGGAGTAAAAAGATTCCTGAACTAAAACACTTTCCTTTGGTGTCTCCTGTATCTGCAAGAAAGTAATCACATTAGGTTGTTTAATGCTACTGTCTGAAACACTTGGCATGACAGAAGAAATAATATATACAATGAAAAAAAATAAATAATAATAATAATAATAATATTGGTGAAAATCCAACAATCAGGAAATGCTGATAAGATTGATTAAACCTGGACAGCATCGTCTAAGTTACCTTCAAGAAGGTTCACCACATTGTCCATTCTCATTAGTCAGTGGTACAGTAACAGTGCTTAAACGGTGAAACCATGCTGGTTAGTTCCATAACTTAGCGGCTCACATGTCTACCTCACTGGTCAGTCTACAGACAGTCTACCTCACTGGTCAGTCTACAAACAGTCTGCATCACTGGTCAGTCTACAAACAGTCTGCCTCACTGGTCAGTCTACAAACAGTCTGCATCACTGGTCAGTCTACAAACAGTCTGCCTCAGTAGTCAAGTCTACAAACAGTACCAAGTCAGAGCAACACCAGGATGCAGTCTGGCGTCAATGTTACAACATGCACTCTCCCAATCACTCTCTCCACATGCTACAACTTCAGCATGTAAATCTGCATACAGCATGTCAATTACAGTGTTTACCCTGCTACAATTACCACCTAAACTGTTGGCACAATGCTACAAACATACCAGCAACAGGCATCATCACTTATCAGCTACAATTACCGTGCAAATAGGCTAGCAGAGCTCATGAATATCTAGATACCGTACCACCAACAGCTAAGCACGGTACAACAAGATCTAGTGAGGTAATTCGCAAACATTCGCTTTCCCCGTGAAAGCGATCGCTTTTCCAATGGATAAAGATAAAGACTTCGAAACAACTCTTAAAATTCGCAGGAAGTCTTGTAGAAAATATCTGATGCTGTCCAGATGGAGTACTGTACATGCACCCGGACTCCACCATCGGAAAATCAACTTTTCCCCTCGACATCAAAGAAATGACAACAAACAGTTTAATCCTGCAGGACCTGTTCGGGATACCCAGAAGACTTCAAAGAAAACATGCAGACACCGCCAAGCATACAATTAATTTCATAATATAAACACAGCTCCGGCTAATCAATTGTACCGCCATTCAGTACGCCAGAAATGGTGTCAAATACATGCTTGCGTACTTCCATTAGTTTGCCGCAGAAACAATGCCGACAGCAACGCATCCGAGTCCTCGACCCGGAGCCGAGTCAACCCTGCAACATCAGCCCCAAATTGGTGTGCATAAATACAGACCCCGACGATTCATGGCCTGCTTGTTATCGGCCATTATCGCTTCAATTCCTGAAAACTGGTGTGTTTGGAAGTCATTTAGTTCCCAACGGAATGTGATTATTCTGATAATAGCAATAAAATTGCTTCATAGCTGTAGCATGCATCTCTGGGGCATGGAGGCTGCGGTCCAATCTGTTGCTTATCAGTTGTATAGCACCCCGAGGAATCGTAATCTATACTCATAATGCAATATTACACATGGAGGTTAATGTACAGGAGACTGGCATTTCATATGCATTTTCATAGCTGTGAAATCCATTAATCACAGGGCAACCGAGGGCAATCCGCAGAAAGTCCTGGGATACAAAAAGCATTAAATATTCATACAACAGCCATCAACACGGTGATTGACGAAAGCAATGTTGCGTTATCCAAAATGCAAAGAAGGCAAAGTCAAAGAGTAGCCGAGGATCTTTAGGGAGCGTTCCAATATCGGGGAAGATAAGAACCGAAACCAGCACGCTGCGTTAAATTAGCCTTTGAAAGAAATCCAAAACAAATATTGATGATACGATATTTTTTTCAAAACATTGTACACGTTTTTCAACAAACAGGGTTGCATGGATTGCAACGAGACCTGTTTTATGATGAAAGCATGCAACAACTATTTACTAAAATAAGCACCATGATCATATTGCACATTTTAACAAATGACAATGATGATAGCATACAAGCACTTAGTAATTGAGCCCAATATAGCATACAGGCAGTATACTCATGTGTGTCATATCTCGAAGCTTTTACCATTTCACTTGTAGTTAATCTTCCTATATTAGTGACAATCTGATGAAAGGGCAACACTACAGCATTTGCTATACAGTCCAGAGGCTAGAGAATGTCCATTAAGACTTGTAAATCTTAAGTAATCAATAATTTCCAAAGCTGTACTAATACCAAATTGATCCAATACTACAAGCATATGACACACAGTAGATTACCACCAGTACATTACTAGCACCATAATAAACAGTGCAGTACTATCAATATATCATGACCAATATATCACCACCAGATCAGCACATTAATACCGGTGTATCACCACCAGTATATTACAACCAATTATATCAATACATTACAACCAATACATCACAGTCAATATATTACAGTCAGTATATTATCATGAATATATATATCACAACCAGCAGATAACCACCAATATAATACTCCGAGTACATTAACATTACCAGTGTACGAACCTGTGTCCTACCTGTACTATAGAGCCTTGCTTCACTACCACTGCCATGAATAAAGACGTATTTTGCCATGTTACAAATCATACTTTAACAGCCAGTAGATAACCACCAATATAATACTCAGAGTACATTAACATTACTAGTGTATGAACCAATGTCCTACCTGTACTATAGAGCCTTGCTTCACTACCACTGCCATGAATAAAGACGTATTTTGCCATGTTACAAATCATACTTTACGCCTGCGAGTCGTCACCATGTGACAGGCCAGGTCATCCACTGGGGACGACTAACTTGGGTTGCGTGATGATTTCACGACACCAAATGTAAATACCTCCTCTTTTAACGTCCCCCTCAACACACGAATATTAACTCTTAAAAAACCCCACCGTCGTTTAATCTTCAGGCCGGATGATTTTACAACTCCGAGGAGAGCCGGTGCCCAGTGCTTCATGCTGAACACAAAATGGTGTTCATAGGCTGTTAAGTCTGTGGATCGCGAGAATAACCCAGGAGTATTGGACTTGGCTCGTGGTACCATCAACATGGAGCTCAATCGCTTTGATCATACCATAAAGCTTCAATTGGGTAATAAAACTGTGTGAAATCTCATATGTTTAAAACGTGTGGTTTTAAGCATGGTAGCAAAAGACTCGTATTCAAAGAAATGGCTTCCATAAAATCGTTCTCCAAATTCTTTACAAACTCGGTCTCTGCCGACTTTAACACAATCTCCATATAAATTGCACTTGTTAAATCGCAGAGTTTATCAAAACAAGATTGGGTGATAAAATGAACATTAATCCTCAACAGGTCCTATAACTGTTTGTTCGATAGGTCGTAAGGTTTGGTCACGTGTTTGTTCGATAGGTCGTACGGTTTGGTCATGTAAGAAACGGAACTCTCATCAACGGGTGATGAATTGGCGGCTAAAGTAGTGGAGGGATGGAAGTTATTGAAAGGATGCGATTGAATGGATGCGTATTGAAGGATGTGATTGAATGAATTGATGTGTACAGGGATGGGTGTCAAGGAATGGATTTCATAGAATAGGATATGTACATATCGATGAATGTGATTGAATGGATTCCATTAAATTGATTTGTACCTGAACTGGATATCACTGAATGGGCGTCATGTGAGAGGATGGATGTCATGAAATGGTGTCATGGATAGAACTTGCAGAAAGGGTATGTATGTGTACATGGACGTTTTTGAATGGAAATGTATTTACAAATTGTGTAAAAATTAGTACATAGTGGTCTGAGAGTCCATCATATATTAATTTAACCCTTTCAATGCTGGATTAGGCACAGGCACTGCTCTTTGGGGCATTTCCATTTGTCTTCAGAATGTGTGAGTGGATATGGAGTTTAACGTCGCTGCAGGAATCTTTCACCCATTTGTGACGATGTCTTCAGAATGGAAAGGGTTAATCAGTTTAGATCTACATAGTTTGTATCACTGGCATTATCGTGGTAGTGTATATTGATGACTAAGAATTAACCGATAAAAAAAATAACGGAAAAGAGCGACGAATTCCTGATGAATTTTCACCCCCATTTAAATTTTTTTAAACGCATTCAGGTTGAATAATTTACATATCCCAACACTGCAGGAATTGGTCTTCTCAAAGTGTTCACAAGTCTGCTACACAAGGTGCCATAATGGCATGTGTTCACCAGGCGAGAGTACACAGAACTTGGCAGGTATGTTTTCCCAATTCTGCGAGTGGCAGCTGTTTTATGGCAATAATAGCTGGAGGTACTGGCCACAAATTACTGTTTGACACCCACAGCCAACACCCAACACCTAGTCCTGTACTGGCCACACCACCAGTCAGCTCCAGACTGTGAACCATGTCTCAACCGACACCGTCACATCAAAGTGTCCAACCGGTACCACCAGATACCAAATACAGAACAACCGAAAATAAAATGGTTACAAGTTACAGCAGATAGAATAGACTATAGCATGGACCATATCCTGGTATATTTCCACAGTGTCAAAGAAAGACAGTCAATAACAGAGTCTAGATGTACGTTGCTGCGGGAATCTTTCACCAATTTGCGACGACTAGATGTAGGAAATGATGTATGCTATAGAGTATTAATTCAGTCACTAGAGCGACTTGTGTCGAACTGCTAGCAGCATTGCACTGGCTTTCAATGATAAAGACCTTGCAATTTCATGGTAAAGACCCATCATGCTAGTGCAAGGATTCTAAATACTGGACAAGTTGGTGGTTCTAAAGACTAGGTGCGAGTTCAGTGATCTGAAGAAACTTTGCGTTGTAAGTTACTGATCACGGACCAAGGACGGTTAGCTCCGTGATTGTGTCTGGAGGACTCGTGGTGATCCGCTTAAGAACAAAGCCAATGCTGCTAAAAGTGAAGTCAAAGCCCTTATGGCGACACAGACACCTAATAAGGTAATCGCTGCATCAATTGGCCGAGAAAGTAGCAATTTGTATTCATCGGTCTGGATTGCCAGAGGTCTTCATAGGGTCATAGCTAGTGGCTAGTAATCCTGATAGGGTCATCAGTGATCTGGTGGACAGTGATAGGGTCATCACAAGCCATTAAGGTGGACAGTGATAGGGTCATCAGAAGCTGCTAAGGTGGATGTCATCACAAGCTGATCTAGTGGACAGTGATAGGGTAATCACAAGCTGCTAAGGTGGATAGTGATAGGGTCATCACAAGCTGATCTAGTGGACAGTGATAGGGTCATCACAAGCTGCTAAGGTGGATAGTGATAGGGTCATCACAAGCTGATCTAGTGGACAGTGATAGGGTCATCACAAGC
>JAUTBX010159841.1:0-14373 GCA_032361465.1 Lepetodrilus tevnianus
GGGGGTCGACAGTAATAAGAAATAAATAAATTATGATTCGAGTGTCTTTTAAGTACATACAAGTATCACTTTAGAGTTTATCATGGGTTTCGTCACAAATGGGTGAAAGATTCCCGCAGTGCCGTTAAACTCCATATTCACTCATTATCCCGGGTCGTCTTTTTTCTGTTATTGCTGATAGGGTTTCTGAAAGTATATTACTATTAGTATCAGAGGTTTAAGCTGGATTTATTAGTAAAAGTGTAGCATCATGTATTTTTAAGGTTTTTGTCATAATATGTTCTAAAATTGAAATGTTATTATATATGCTATTTGAGGGATATTTTCACCATCTTTCAAACAACATAACACACTATGAGAATTATCTTACACATGTTGACAATGGATAGGACGTTTATATATCCTTTTTAACCCTCTCCATGCTGAAGGCAACCGGAAATGCCATAAAGAGCTGTGTCTGTGTCTAATCCAGCAGGGAGAGGGTTAAAGCATACACTGTTTCAATCAGATTTTAAACCTCTTTCAAACAAGATGCCACACCAAAGTTGTTGTTTTTTAAATATTAAAAAAAATCAAAAAAAAATCATAAAAATCCAAAAATGTCAGTCCTGTTTATGTAACTCCATATTACTGTAAGACTGAGAATCTCAGAGGATGGCTTTCATCCCAGGCCCAAGGATCGTGGAACTGGTGGAACTGGTGGGACAGCGGATCACTTTCAGACACATTAGTGGTGCATTACAGAACTGATAACAGTTCGGCTTGATTACACAAGAAAGAAGGAGAAAGCCCCGGCTCTTGGCAGCTCTGTTTATTTCTTGTGCATTCCACTCCTTCTACCACTTCCACCACACTCTCTCTCCACCGTATCAATGAATGAAGGATACTCTCTTCATAGGAGGGGGTCTCATAAAAACCAGTTATTGTATATTTCTACTCGCCGATCATGTCGATTTCATTACCGGTGTCGATTTCGCAGGAGCCCCTTTTGCGGCTCGGTTTACGGTACTCTAGAAAAAGTTATGTAATCATCGTTGGTGAATTTGGCATTTGCGGATATGTCTATTACTACCATTGAGACAATGTCTATGATGATTGGAGAATATGTCTATTATGATTGGATAATATATGTCTAGTTTGATAGGAGACTATTACCTACTACAGTCAGACTCTGGTATACCTGACACTTCCGTTTTTGTTAAAATCTGACCGGTAAGCGAAACAACCGGATCATCGGATCAATCAAAGTATATAGTAGGAAATCCGTATTGGTTAAACGTTGACCGGTAAGCAGAGAAACCATGTTAACAGAGAATATGTCTATTATGATTGGATAATATATGTCTAGTTTGATAGGAGACTATTACCTACTACAGTACCTGACACTTCCGTTTTTGTTATAATGATTGGATATGTCTAATATGATTGTATTGGATGATCTGATAATCACATAATATATCTATGCTTGTTGGAGCATATGTATCATGATTGGAAGATGTGTATACTATGATTGGAGGATATGTCTATTATGATTAAATTGGAGGATATTATATCGATAATGATTGAATAAGAAGATATATCTAAAATGATTGCCAATCAATACCACAGGATATGCTTTCATTTGCTTCCTTTTCGAAGTGTTTCTATTTTTGGATCCTTAAGCTCGGAATTGATCTTGGATTTGTAGCTGATCATATTCAGATAAAATAGACTGTACCGGTACTTCATCTCATGTTTGTTCTTATAACCACCATAAAGAACTGTACAAGCTTTATTGGATTTAATCCCTGGTAGCTCTTAGTCATAGAGAGCACTGTGGAGATATCATAGAGCTATAAAATAAGTATTTATTTACTTGCCATTTATTATTTGATTTTTAAAAAAAATCAGACAATTTCAGCATTAAATCATAAATGTATCATAAGCATGGGCATACATCTTTAGATGTTCATTTGAAACATTTCACATTTTTCATTTTTATGGCAGTATTATATCACAGATGTATATGGCTCTCTACAGCTTTTACATCCATTTTCTCCATCAGTCATATTCCCCAGTGCCATAGCGGAGTGTTTGAAGTTATCTTTACCCCCCATGTGATACTGTTGTATATTTCACAGCTGGGATGATACCTATCATGCCATTCTCCCTTATCACACGCCAATGTATGATCACCGGGTGTTCTGCTGCATATCTGCTGGGTGTCTATTTCACGTTGTATAACATTCGGACAAGTCTGACATGTCTTGTTCCCTCGGCAAAGTGATGATAGCGCCCTTGATAATTCCTCTCCCCCCCCTCCCTCCCGCCAGCTTCGCATCATCCTCCCCCCCGCTGCTTTGATGTCATAACATCATTCATGTCTCTGTATTAAGCTTGTCAGTTGCAATCATGTCTATGTACATTTCACTTATCGTGTTGTACATTTCACTGTAAGAGTTGTACATGCTTGCACATTTCGTCTGCGTTGTGTTACGCTGTGATTGTGTATATTTCAACTGACTGGAACCGTACACCATAGAAGACGGTCAAACATAAAGATATTACCAGTTCCTATTGGTAATAGGTCTCCGTTCTAAAATATCTAAGATTAATTTGGCTTTTGGTCAGTGTCCTTTTCATCTTTGAAGATAATCAGTACATTTATGTCCAATTTATTAATTATTTTGTTATCAGATCTTATGGTGATGAAGATTTTCATGTCTCAAACATTATATCTTGACATATGAATGTACATATCATTATTTAACAGATTTACTTCTAATAATAATAGTATTGTATATTTGTTGGACTACAAATTCTATTTAGTAGTCAATGATGCTAATTTTGTCTTTTGTATTTTCAGGTAAGTAACCAAATGCAGTCTGGAAATAAAAAGCGTATTTGGTGGTAAGACCAACACATACACAAGAAATAATATTAACATTTTCCAGGCTGAATTAATTCCCATGGAGTAGAGAATGTAAAATAAGTGAACACTGATCAACAGACTCGGGTAATCATATGGAAGTTCCAGTAAGGGCATGAACTAGTGGGTGGAAATACGCTTACTAGCACTAATATTATTATTGTTTTATTGTTATTATTATTATTATTCATTATTTAATATTATTATTTAATATTATTATTTTATTTTTATTTTTATTTTTATTTTTATTTTTATTTTTATTTTTATTTTTATTTTTATTATTAGTAGTAGTAGTATTGTTATATTATTATGTTATTATTAATATTATTAATATTGTTATTGTTATTATTATCATTATTATTATTAGCAGTAGTAGTATTTTTATTAATAACAGACATTATTCTATTGGACATGTTTTAACCACGGCCAGGAAAATGTTAATATGTTGTGTATTTTTCCATAAAAAGTTATAAGTGATATTGGTTTTGGTACCAAAGTAAACATTCAGGTAAGTTGGTTATCGATGAGGAGAGAGGGCCTTCTGAGGAAATGCTGGCCGATGGACCCTACATCCCACACCCCACACCAGGTCTACCACCCTCCACACACACCCACACACACTCACACACAGCAGAATAGTTGTAGGCAAATAGTATGAATTATGCCATATCATTATATCATTATACCACTATATATCATTAACAACTTTACAATATTAGTTGACTTCAAACAAATTACAATTTTTCAATTTGTTCTTCTCTTTTTAAAATGGAGACAGTACATGTAAAAGGAATAATACCAACAAATCCGTATCAAGAAAACACAATTTCTACATTTTTTTCTTTAACTTCTCACTAGGTAAAGCCAACATTCTGTTGATGTTTTTACTCACAGAAAGTTTGGCACTGGGTAAAGGGACATTTATTTACCCAGGGAACGCTCTGTTTGTGTTTTCTTTCCACATAATTTGATTTCAAAGACAGTTTGATGGATTACCGAAAGACCCAGAGTCATGTTATAAGCAGTTACCAGCTCTTCCAGTTTTAAAGCCGGAAGAATGACTTCTATATGTGTTGCATGCATATTGTTGAGAGGGTCCGGTTTCACAGAACAATAGTAGTGCTACAAGAGTTGTGGCGTCGTAATTATGAACTCCAGACTCTCGTAGCGCTATGATAATTCTGTGGAACAAGGGCCCTGTTCATTTGATATTTTCATTTGGTTATTTCTGGTTTTGCAAAATCTGTTTGCATTAATAACATGATTATATACATGAATGTGATGGATATGAATATGTATGATATCTGATAAACTAAGAGAATTGTATCAAAAGTAATAGTTATGTAGTTATATGTTGAATAATTGAGGTTCATGTACTTTATATTGATTTTTGGATATTGTACAGTTGAGCTACATTGGTTTCTTGATCTTTTACGAATATTGGTTTACTGGTTCTTGTCGTACATTGGATTTGGATGCATCCTGAAGTATATTGGATTTGGATGTATCCTGACATTAGAATGATTCACTTATTAGACTGAAAGATCTCTTCTGATATTAAACTTCTAATAACATTTACACATTCTTTGAAAGCATACCTTTAAAGTAAGTTTAAGCAATTACACCTAAATCTTGGCAAATTTTCTCTTTACATGGGAATGCTTGTATTTAATCATATAACATATTAAATTATCATGTTTTATCGGCAGTCTTCTTTTAATGGACTCAAATGCTGATTTGAAGTTGTAAATAGTAAAACTTTTAATTTAAAAAAACATAATGTCACACTTATTCTATTTTAAGTATATAGAAGTTAATGTATCTTTTATCTCCGAGGAATGTTATCCATTTCCATTTGTCCAAACTCACGTCATTACTCGAAACACATGTGCTTACATTTCCGGTGAAAACCCAAGTAATTGAAAAACAATTACATTTTGAACAGAAAGATTGATCCTTTGGGAAATAATCAACTTTGGGGGTCAATTTAAAGAAGGGGAAACTTAGTACTATGGTGGTCATTATTTGCGATCTCGGCTGGTCTCCAAATGAGTCTTGCGTTCCCTCACAGCCATTGAGATATTCCTCGAGGGAAATCTCTGATCCTTTCAGCGACTGTATTACATGTAATCACGGCTGAGAAGTTTGTTTTGTCATTGACAACGTATAATTAGCGATACAGTTAGGATCGGCTTGTGAAGTTAATGTGCCATTACTTTTCTTTGTGCAAGAAATTACAAAATTGATTGCACATTGGTGGAACACATGAAAGAAGCTAGAGCAATTTCTCATCATCGTTTAAAGTACTTTTTTGGGTGGAGGATTTGCTGTTTGAGATTTCACCTGTTAAGAAAACTGTCTTTCAAGAAAAGTCATGTTGAACATTTCTACGATATGTAAATAGATTAAGGAAATAGACATGGAATGCAAATAGTATTTGTGAGGTGTATACATGTTGTTTAACCTTTGCTGTGTTGAAGGAAATGATAAATGCCCTGTAACTACTCAGCAGATGGAGGGTTAACCACCTCCTTAAATTAAATTAATATGGCATCTCCAGTTGCCTCCAGCTCGGAGAAGGTAAGGATTAATCTAGAAGCAAGGACAACGTGCCATTGTATAAAGTAACCTATCAAATCGGTTCCAAATTTGGATATTTTTTTTTACATGCCAAGATCAAATCCTTTAACCCTCTCCATGCTGAAGGCAATCAGATATGCCATATAGAGCAGTGGCTGTGCCTAATCCAGCAGGGAAAGGGTTAAAAAACATCATTAAGAGCTAATATCTGTTGCTTCCTAAGAAAGTGATTTCAGAAGTGGTTACATCTTAGAAAGTTATTTCAAGAATTTTCAATGTTCCAGAAATAATGATTCCAAAACTTCCAAAACTTTTTAATGTTCGATCCAGAAAGTAAATCTGAAATTTTCAATGACATAGAAAACATAGCAAGAATTTGCAACTTCCCAGAAAACTGATCAACCAATTTGCAACATCCCAGAAAGCTGAAATGTTCCTTAAATCGGCCAACCTTCAAAATTTCATACCAAAATGTGAACAGTGTTTAATTCAGTGTTTTGATACCGCCACACCTCACGTGAGACAGTCATCTTCCGAGGAAAGCGGTTACCGCTAACTAGCACCTTCGTGCCTCGTTACCAGAGTTCGGGCCACAACAAGGGGTAGTTATTGTGTCCGTGAAACCCTGTCATTGCCCTGATAGACGCAGCCAATCTGATTTATAATGAAGTGCGCAACGGACATTTTACAAGCCTAATGTTTGTCTTGCAGGGACATCTTGTATCACTACCCTGTGTTTAAAAGAATTGCTCGTATTTCAAATCGGAAACCTGTCGTAATGACGCATCATGGCGGACTCTCGATGAACAAGTTTTGTTGATTTCCTTTCCAAAAAGAGTTCTTTTCTGATTTCGATATATCTTAGTTCCAGGAATCAATGTGATTTTTTTTTTATATCATTTTTCTTTTTACAAACAAACATGGCCGATGTTCCTGCGGTTGATGCACTCGTTGCCATTATGGGTTTGACAAGCTTGTATCATATTTTTTTTATTTTTCAATTATTTGTTCTATTATGGATGTGAAATATCCATTTCAGCATAATAACGCAAGTGTAGGAACAGAATGTGACTGTTATCCACTAACGCAGTGTTTAATATAAAAATGATTGCCTTCTTGGTTTTTCTTATTAAAACACACTTTCAGGAAATTTCTGTCATACTCCTTGCACATAAGCTTCAACATTTCATGATGTGATAAATAGAAACAATTTTCAAGCAAATTGAAATATTTTCTCATTTTATTGGAAATGATAATATTTTTTAATGGTTTCCTTTGAAAGGATGTTTTCCCATTTGCATATATACAAGATTTTAATCCAATGTAAAGACATATTTCTTTATGAGATTGCTTGTTGGTAATCATAAAATAAACTTCATTTGGGTAAATATTCAACAGTATGTAGCACAGTGGTAGTATGTCGGATGACCAACTTGAAAGTTTGAATTTGAATTTTCACTGGAATCACAACATTTTCTTAACAATGACAGTGCAATGAAAACTTTAGGGAAGACTGGAGATGTCTATTATGGTGTACAAATGTCATACTTGTTTTTTCGGTACCGGCCACTGGCAGCCCGTCTCATTACCGACATTAGTCTTACTGTGAATGGTATGGTCAGCCTTTGGCGCCAATGATCTTGAGTTTGAATCCACCATGGACACCAAGCACCATTGTTACAGGAAGTTGAGTCGCAAACGGGTGAAAGATTCCCGCAGTGACGTTAAACTCCATATTCACTCACAGGAAGTTAACGTTTGTGGTTATAATGCAGTCTTGATAGAATGTTTGTTGTCCATCCTGTTGCAGTGTAGTTATATCAGCCTTGGTTTGTCAGTACCAAGCAGTGTGTGTAGGGTTACTGTAATGCTATGTGCTACAGGTTTGGCAGGTTTCAAGCCATTATAATAATGATAATGAAAGCTCAATTCATGTACATCTCAGTTCTGTTTCTTAGGAAAACTATGGCATGGTTACCTTGTGATTCTGTATTTTGACCAATCTTTAAAATTGTGTTAGTAATGACACATCAGTTACCTTAGTTACTATGGTGAGTTACTATGGTGTCTCCTCCCACCATAACCACAGTGCTATTAAAATTGGGAGAAAATGAAAACAACTGCAATGAATTCACTCTTTACCAATGAAAACAGAAATGTCTATTGTTTAGCATGTTTATTTTACATGTGCCCTCTCTTTATATGCAAAAATGCATGAATCTATCTTCGCAGTAGATCAGAATTTTGCTAGGGTGCGGAATTTTCCGATTTACATGGAGATTTTAGCTTTTAAATAAAGGTGATATCAACAAAGTGAAGGGAAATATGCAGAACTTTCAACCTTCTTCAAAGAACAGATTTGTCGAGTTGATAAATGTGTTCTTTCAAAGCACTGACACATGCTGTTGTCTGTGATTGTAGTCTGAACAACGTGTGAACATACCTAACAACATCCATTTGTTTCATATCTTTTAACGAGTGTGATGTATAGATGCTGCTACCTCTCCATAATGCTATATTTCCATAATGCTAAACTGTTCATCTATTGGTGCAGTGAATTTTGATGCAAGAATGTATTCAAGAAATATGTTTATTTGATTTTGCGTAAATATCAATGTCTGGAGAAGTGGAATAGTAACAGTGTCTTATAATGAGGGAGATTGTGGAGTAATTAGCACGTACATTTCAGGTGCAAGTAATGCCTGTTGCTGTCAATCGTTGCTGTGACAGGAGATGGGGGGCAATGATAAATAGAGTGTATTTATGTGTCGGGGGTTCTCAGTAGAAGACTGTTCACCTTTCTACCACACCTATAGTGGAGCCATAGGGACAGTAAGTCTCGTCGGGGTCATTTCTGGTGATAGGAAGAATTTCGACGGTTGCTATGTATGATGTCTGAATCTCTTTTACTGTGTGCTATGATATAAACACGAACATTCTAGGAGATAACATAATAGCATGACTAACATTATCACCATTTAGAAACACTAAAACATAAAATCAGGGGTGAGTTCAATAGAGAATACATATTCATATGTATTCATATGTATTCATACTTTTCACTACGGGGCCAGTCATGTTCCTACTAACTCGTTCAATACGCGCAATACTGGTATTCAATACGTATTCTCTATTGAACGCGCCTCAGCCCTGTTGCACTATTAATTAATTCATAAAAATAGACTAATTCAGCTTAACACAATGTCATGTCTAGTCTGTTTGTGCAAGAATATCAACCTTCAAAGGCCTTCTACCCGTGAACGCATGTTTTGAGATAATGTACAATAAACGAATAACATAAAATAGTGCATAAAATGGATTAATTTGTGTTTTTGCATACACACGTTTAGCCCACTATTGTGTTAAAGCAATTTTCAGAGCCACATAATTACCACTTTGTCTGAAAATCTTGTTGTTGTTATTGTAAGGCTTTTAGTGTCAAACAACACCAAATGCGTCTACATTTGCTGCTTACCACTCTAATTATTTGCTTAATCGCGACTCTAATCCCGTTTAGAATTGACTCGAGTCAGACTAGCTCCATTTGCACGACTCGTCAGTTTGGCTAAAGAGACCCACGAGGCATCATACCTACGTTAGTTAATTTCACCGGGGACTCGTCATCCATTATTCCCCATCAAAAGCGCCGGCTGATCAAAGTATGGAGAGTTGCGCTAATAACAAGCCATGGATTGGATTAGACTCACCTTTCTCCCATGATGCAATGGGGGTAAAACAACATGGCTGCCGTATCATCCGTCTCCAAGGCACAATTATTTTACAATTTATGCCGACACATGATTTAATTTAACAAATAAATTATATCCTGTTGTTTGGGAATATTAGATAGAACAGTTGGGATACGTAGTCTGTAACATATAATGAGATTAAAGTAATCTATTTGTTCATATTTTAGGTTATTATTATCCAAACATATGTGTCCCTAATGATACATTTTCCGAATTATATAAATGATAGAGTTGAAATTATGGATAATCATCAAAACATTTTCATCTGGTTGAGCCATAAAACGATATTGTATAAAGATTGAATTTCTGTAAAGACATGACGTACGCAAATAAAACATTTTTCCCATTTATTCCATATACATAAATATAACCATTGAATCATTGATTTGAAATTTTGAATTTTCCATATGAAAATTAATGGCTAGCAATAATTACAGATTGAATTTCTGTAAATACATGACTTAAAGCAAATAAAACCAGTTTTTTTTTCATTTATGCCATATACATAAATATAATCACTGAAACATTGATTTGAAATGTTGAGCCAGCAATAATCAAAATGTTAAAATGTGTATAAACTGAAACAGTAGTGTCATTTCCATTCAGACATTCTGCCATGTTGCCAGACTAAATGTCAGAACTCATGTCACACATATATTAAATTAATAAGTAAATTGACATTACCCGGCGTGTCAAAGTATGTTGTCGTCTATTTCAGGTAGCGGTGCAATCTGGAAACCTAACAAATGACCTTTGAAATACTTGGTCCATAATGCGTATAAATTATGTACTTCTGATTCAGTTATGTATAAATCTGTTCGTATTGTGTACAATATTCAGTGTAGGATAATAATAAGCCACCTATGTGATGAATTTGGTGCAGAATACACATGTGCATGACAAAGGTGAAAGCACACGAACAATAACTGTCTCAGAAAAAAAAATTAAAAAAATAAAAAATAACTGTCTGAGGTGTTGTAGCTCAACGAATGTATATTTAACGTTTATTTTGCGTTATGTGTTTATTACTATTCCTGTAAAGTATTTGGTGGTTGTGATAAGCATTTTAATATCATTGTACCATACTATAATTAAGGGATAGAGCATGGTCTACCCCTATATATACTGTATTAAAGTATAGTTTCGCCCTGAACTATTATAGTTAAAGTACGAGGATGCTTTTCAAAATTCACTACTTTTTTATGTAAATATATTCAGTCCTACGTAAGTTGCATTGCAGGTTTCCTCTTAACATACAAGTGAAAGAATCTTCAAATCAACTCTAAACCCCAAAACATTTTCTTTAAAATTTTAATTAAACCCAGAAGAACGTACTTTTGTTCATGGATTCTAAATTATAATGTCTCATCATTTTCTTACGTTGTTACATCATTGAAAACATATCAAGCCAATAATATAACCAGCAATTTAGGTGTGTTTATCATATGCACATTTGTGCAAACATTAAAGCCCCTCCAGTTGAAATTGGTCTGCAGAAAGATGAAATGAACGCGATATTGACAACATTTGTTAACACTCTACAAAGTCGAAATGTACATGCCATGCAGTCTTCTCACAAAACGCCTGGCTCGTAAACAAAACTAAGTGTGAAGTCATAAAGAGGCTTTATAATAACTGTCGACAATGATGCGCATTTCTGGTGCTTTGACTTGTCTGAAATAGATGGTAAACGTCCATTTCAAGGAAATACCACACGCAGTACATATGGATCTCATACAACTGCTGGTAACTGTCATTGACGTGAAATGCATTGCTGTTTGACCCTGATGTTGCAGGAAATGTACGTTGTACCTTGTGGTGTGTATATGAACGTTGTGTTGTTAAGTTTCGCGCAGTTTTATGCTAATACAAATGGAATAAGTGCAAAGGATTTCTTTTGAAGATTTGAAATAACGTGTTTATTGTGGTAGTAATAATAATAATGCCTCTATGCTTTAGTATGATCACTTTTATGGACAATTGATTCAGTAAACGTTAATGGTTACCAAACAAAAAAAATGTTAGATTAATAAATATATTCATTTTATGTCATATATTATAATGATACCCTTTCAAGTAAATGCATGAACTAGTTTGGGTTTTCTTCCATATATATAGCATCTCACAGATTTTACTTATATTAAGTGTGTTAGAGCTAAGCTCAGCATCTCTCTACACACACACACACACACACACACACACACACACATGCAAATAAAAAAATAAAAAATAAAAATAATGAAAACAATAAAAAATAAAAATCAAGGACAGTGATCCTTTAAAAAATATTTAGCGATTCCAATGAGTAGCAACACTTCAGCTGTGATATATAGACTATGATATCCAGACTTCAGCCAGATATTCCCACAGCCGCTACTGCCGTCCTGGGGGCTCAGTACGGTAAGGTAGATCCCTTGGAAAGCTTCACAAGGTATCTTTTGCCCGGCTGGAAAGTTTCAGATTAGATTTAAGCATATAAACTAAGTTACCCTAGCCCCAGTATATTTAAATAGCAAGTGACGATGTGGCACTAATCTGGCATGCATTGTCAGAAATATTCCTGGCACTACTCGAATGACAATGTCAGAGATATTCCTGACACTAATCAAAGTGCAGTTATCATTTGAAACCAGTGGAAATACAGTGTTATAGTGTTCCTGACACTCATTTAATTATATATATTCCTGACACTACTTTAAGTACATTGTCAGAAGTAGTACTGACATTACTTGAAGACACTACTTGAAGTACATTGTCATAGATATTCCTGACACTACTTGAAGTACATTGTCATATATATTCCTGACACTACTTGAAGTACATTGTCATAGATATTCCTGACACTACTTGAAGTACATTGTCATATATAGATATTCCTGAAACTCATTGAAGTACAGTGTCAGAAGTATTGCTGACATTGATTAAAGAAATATTCCTGACCCTGACTGAAGTACATTGTCAGAGGTAACGGTATTCCAGCTAACGCAATGTTCAAAGTACATTGTCAGAAATATTCATAAACACACTGTATTTTACAGTAGGTAGATAATAATAGACATTTTTTCTGAGTCACTATTTAAAAAAAAATAAAGTCAGCAGCTATGGAACCAGGGAAAACTTTCAAGTGCTGATATCGAGGTGACAAGGACACCTAGAACTTTTGCAATTGGATTATGATGAGTAAGGTTTTTCTCCCCTGGGCATTCCACCAATCACTGGAGGTGTTCACTTGCTGTGGAACCGTCTGTTTTCGCCTGTACTCGTAAATCTTTCCATCTGCAGCCACACCTGAAAGTCTGAGAATATCTTGCAGAGTCCCAGCTTTTCTTTTTTCTTCGTCAGTTGCGCTGAACAGTGAAATCGATTTGCTGGTAGTTTCCAACTTTATAACATATTTTCTTCCCCCTCCCCCCTCCCCCCCCTCTCCTCATGAAATCAATGTTGCTGTGAATTTGTGGTGGTTTTTTTTATGGTTGATTTGTATATTGAAATTGTATTTTGACTGTACTGTAAATGAATGTTCATGATACTCAGAATACTGCTGTGTTTTCATTATTATTTAAATATGTATTATGACAAAAAGATCATATTTCCCAATGGATGGACAGATAAAAAAAACAATGATTGTTTAGAAAAATATAATTTGAGAATATCTTTAAGACTACTGTCTCTTGTTCTATCACTTGTCATGGCAAAAGTCGCCAATTTATGAAGAATAATAATGGATTTTATTCTTTTAAAATACAATTAAAATAATTATCCCCCCAAAAAATTATGAATAATTATTTTGCAATCTATACTATGTGAGAAAGTATTTTGGTGAAATCAATTTATTCCTGAAAAAAGAAATCTTTCTTTCCAAAAATTATTTTTAAAATACCACTTTTACATTTCATCAGCTGGTGATGTTTTGGATGCAGGGCATGACCATGACCATGAGAATAATGTTGCATTATTACTGCCATAAGAAATGACAAAGGATAATGCAGTGTTAATGACCACTGCATAGTGGCCATTACAAATGATAATTACACCATAAAATTAACAAAGGACTTTTTGCACATTAGGCTAATTGCGAACAGAGGAGTTTTATCTGTAACAGTAAATCACATTGTCCAGAAGTCTTGCTGTACAAACTACTGCGTTGATGGTCAAGGAAGTGGCCAGATTCATTTCCAGTTTGCTATGACTGGACCTAGGTCAAGTAGTTAAGCCTGCTAGACAAAACCTGGCCCGTCAACAGGAATAATTTATTACCTTTTGCTGGTTATAGACCCCCAGAGACACCCCGAAACCCTGTATACCAGGGAGGGTGGGTGGATGGGCGAAGGGTTGGGGCAAGAGTTGATAGCAGGTTTAGTTAGATCGAGTGAGAGCGTATGTCAGAATATATTTGGAACGATACTTTTGTATCTAATTTTAATTAGATTGGGTGAACCTAGGCATATATGCTGGGGGTAGGGTGTGGAGTGAACCTAGGCATACCTATATGTTCTTCTTTATGGCATCTCCAGTTGCCTCTAGCGTAGAGTTAACAATATTACATTCTTCTTGGACGAAGTATACAATGACACCTCATTTTCTTCATCATTCAAATCTTCCTTACAGCTGTTCCCTAATCTCTCCGCTTTGCAAAACTAATCCAGTATTTCTTGAAGGAATGGTCACAGCTGTTCAATGACAATTGCTTGACCATTGCTTCACCAATGTCTACACTAGTTGCTATACCATTGCTTTACCAATGTCCACCGGTTGCTATACTATCCTATAGTAAATTGGTAACAGCTATACTGTCAAGGTTTGATAAATGATCATTGCTGACATCCATTGTAATGTGTATCTAATATTACAGTTCTATGTTTTATAGATCTTTTCTAAAGAATATGCACAAATTGCATTTTCAGTTACAAGCTATGTATTTTGCCACATGTTCTTGACATGGTGTTGACATAAGCTGTTTTACATTACATTATCTGTTTTCTTTGCTTTGGTAGTTAATATAGTTTTTTTTCAAAGTTAACATTTCTGACTCAAAGCTACAAAGCAGCATTGGTCATCCAAGCAGCATTGGTCATCCAAGCAGCATTGGTCATCCAAGCAGCATTGGTCATCCAAGCAGCATTGGTCATCCAAGCA
>JAUTBX010159952.1:0-16752 GCA_032361465.1 Lepetodrilus tevnianus
CACTATACTACACTACACTACTACACTACACTTACTACACTACACTTACTATACTACACTACACTACTGCACTACACTACACTTACTACACTACTACACTACACTTACTACACTACACTACACTTACTACACTACACTACACTTACTACACTACTACACACAGCTCCATTGACTGGAAGGAGTAGCCTACTAAGCGCCCCGAGCAGGACTTACATGGTGTAATTTGCCAAATCTAATGAGCCAGGCCCTGGGCACTAACTGGTCACCATGTGGTCAGCGGCTCTCATTATTAGGCAGCTAATTGATACATAGACCTGCTACAACACACACTGACAAACACTGACCGGTATGGGCCCCGAAATCTTGACCAGGGGCCGAAATCTTGTCCAGGGTCTAACTGCGAGGTAGTTAAAGGTGATCGTGTGAGATTTGACCGTATGGGTTTTGTTACCGGTCAGTAATTAGGGTGGCCTGATATGTCAGCGTGTGTGATGCCTGTATTATGTACCTGTCGTGTGCTGGACAGTGCTTAATTCAGGCATATGAAAAGGTGGACGTAAACAGTTTGTTTATTGTAGGGTGGGGTTTTGTGAATTGGTATGTATGTTGAAAAACAATTTTAGTTCTTTTTATTTACAAATAATTTGAAGGAGAGAGAGAAGAGAGAGAGAAGAGAGAGAGAAGAGAGAGAGGAGAGAGAGAGAGAGAGAGATGGAAGAGAAATAGACAGAAACAGACATGACTTATTGACAAACAGATACATATAGTGTTCAGTGGGGGATAAGATGGATAAGATTAAATGATTAAAACAGTATCATTAATGTAATACCACATGTCCGTCCCCTAGTTAAATATCTCAACAGATATGAGGCAGTGCTTCAAAATGACAGTTGATAGTGGCAACATCTTGACGCGAGACATAAACAAATTAAAATCGCCAGAACTCCGATAACCCATCATACTCAACCCGTTCTTCAAAGTGTCCCTTTAACATTGCAGTCGTGTTTCCTACAGGAACTACTGTGGTGTTTGTGTGTATCGCCTGCCACCGTTCACTGATAGTGGGTCCGGACCGCCTCCCCCCCCTTCCCCCGGCCCCCTTTATAGATGACCAGTCCCCCCATTGCGCCCCAGGGCAATGCGAGACAAACACCCACATGCCTACACCCACCCCCTCATCAGGCAGTCTCGTGTCTCGTGTGTCTCGTGGCTGTCGGAACAGTCAGGCACAGTACTGTCAGCGACATAGGACAGTCAGCTACAGGACTGGTGTACTGGACAGCGAGGGGACATATAGCAGGACATCGAGTCAATGTTGTGAGAACATGGCAGGACATTTAAACGCCATATACACGTCAATGGAGATTCTGTGTGGAGACGTATAGATATCTATTTTCTTACATTTTGACCGGATTCTATAGTTACAAATGAAAGGTAGGGGAAATTCTATTCATATATCTACATTTTATTTTTTCTACAGTATACATTTATCAATATTTCAAAGAATTGATCAAATATTCATAAACCAATTTCACATTTTAGGAATTGCTTTGAAAAGTACAAGTATATTTAGCATTGAGATTATTAACAACTTCAGCATCAACCAATCAGCTTCTTGTATTCTGAGGAATGCGCGAATGTTATTACACAAATATGTCTTGCTATGTATATAAACCAGACCACAGCAGCTGCAGTTGTTACAATGCATTTATTCAAAGCAGTAATGCATGCATCGTCTGTTATATGCCTAGTACATTGATTTAGTGATCATAATGCCAGCTTCGTATTCATAATTCATGTTTGTATCGCAAATAGTCTCATGTTTAATACACCTTCTTAGCTCATCGTCTATTGTTTTGCATTAGATTTATTCACATTAGATAGTATTCATAGTGGGTCTGTGTGAGACATTAACCCACAAAGTGAGTTACCGTAATTGAAATTACACGTAAGTCGAGTTATTTGTGTATGGCCATCTGTCGAGAACACATATATAACAATATTGGGAGTTATGTGGGTGTATTGACTTACGTGTATGGAAATATGTGACATTATCGAAGGAAAATATTTCTTTGCAATAAGTGTGTCCTCTGAAATGTGCAACATGCGTAGGAGAGGTATAAATCTATGAATCTGGAAATGTGCAAGATTATGAAGGGTGTACAATCGTAAGCCAAGTCTGCTAAGGCCATAATAATTTTATTCTCAGATTTTCATTCCATTTTATTTTATCTTTAGTATTTTACCTTTAGTATTTTTAATGAAGAAAGAAAATAATCAATATATTGTACAAATTGTTGTACAAATGAAGCAGAGAGATATGACGCAATTGTTTGTTTTCTATTAAATCTTCACAATTAACATCACCAATATATCATCACGATTGCGTGAACGATTCACACAGCGATGTTAAACTCCATAACACTCACCAACATATTGCTTTGATAACCTGCCACAACCACAGACGCCGATCGAAAACGAAAACCTCAACGAAAACCCCTCGAACGTCACACGAACTGCAGAAAAATTCTTACGACTTTTTACAAATAAGAATTGCGTCAAGCGGCGAAGGAGGAAGCTTTCAGACTCAAAGTGTGACCGCATCCCACGGCAAACACTTCAAAGCATGTTGCGTAATCAGCTTAAGAGTTTTAATCCGCTAGTTCTGTATGTTCTGCTCCTAGACCGGGATCCAGAACTCCAGAACAGAAGTCCTTCTCTCTTGTTGCTGGCCCTGCCATACCTCCAAGGTCGAAGGTCACCCATCCACTCCAAAGTTGTCCTCTTCAAACAAGGGGCTAACACACCAATATTGCCTCTCATTATCTTAACATGGCCGCTCGAGATCTAACAAAACACAGCTGCAGTCGGTGACTCCATGGGAGGTAGTTGTCTGGAATATGTATTCTGTTGTTAGGTGCTAGTGTCAAAACAACTACCTTTGTCTTTGTTGTATGTTTGTAAACACGGCCACCCTGGGTTAGAATTGTCTCTGTTGGAGAGTATTGGTTGACGTCTCTCTTGCCTTTATGAAGCGACTTTATTGGATGTTATAAGTAAATTCTGTAGCGTTTGTGTGGTCAAGTTTATGTGACATGTAAACATTTATCGGAGAGATTTTTCTGAACAAATACGTACCTGTATGAACAGTTCTGTTTATCGTATTTATTTGAAACAGGGTAAAGATTCTGATAAAGTTATATCGATCTTGAGCATATCAATCCTTCTAATATAAGAAATAAAAACTTATTCCCATGCAATATTTTACGATTTATATATATGGTTGCTACAATGTTCGTTATAAATATTATTTGGTCGTCACAATTTTTGTGATATCATATTGGCTGTTCCTTTTGATGCCATGATATCCAACCTTTTGTAATGTTTGTTGGTAATATAAATTGAAATATACGATAATTATTACTATAAATACTGTCATTCAATAGTAATTTTATGATTATCTGCAGTTGTAATAAAATATTTTCCAAGATTACGTGTTTAAACTGGTTCGATTTTTCTTTATGATAAAATAGGACTGCATTGCCTTGCATTGAAACAGATACATGGGATTGAGAATGTTATGATAAGTGTTTTAGAGCATGATATTGTTGATGTAAAACTGTGTATCGGTGATCAGTATTTTCAAAATCCATATCTCATCTTTTATCGTTGTATGTTACCAGTAATACTAGGATACAACGAAAAATGGAGGTGTCTTTAACGCTATGACACACCCACGGATTGGTATTTGAATCGTCTCACAATGGAATTCAATATTTAATGCAGGTATTCGTTAACAAGAATGCATAACATGGGTCGGCAGATTACAATGGTCGTGACAACATTTTTAAAAAGATAGTGTAAGCGATATTGATATGACAACAAAACTAGTGTAATGGACTCTCAACAAAGGTTGTACGCACCTAGTTAATAGATGTTTTCACGTTGTCACTGAATAGTCAAATACTCAAACAGGTTCTGCTGTTTTAAACTTGTTTGAATATGTTAGTCGTTGAACAATTATTATTAAAATGTAATGTTATTTTTTAGTTTGATAGCTAACCATTATGCTTTGTTTTTAATACACTCCTTATTTATTAATTGTTTGTTTGTTAATCGTTTGTTTGAATTCTCAGAAATTCAGTTACACATGTCAAATTTAGTAATTATCGTTAAAATGTTACTTTTATTATAGCTAACCATTATGTATTGTTTTCAATACTTTACTGATTTATAAATTGTTTGTTTGTTAATCTTTTACCTGAATGATTTTTCGGAAAGTCAGTCGCAGATATATTCAAGATGAGACAACTCTGCAATGCATGGATAGCGTAGACTGTTTGCGACAATATAACAGATTGTAGCTGTCACACACAGAACTGTCTCGTCTCGGCTTCACTGCTTTTCTGGTTAGAACAAGTCGAAGTATGTCTACATGTCTAAGGAATTTTCGTGACTGTCACGATGTATATTTTAGAACTCTTTGAAGCATTGAGAGATGAAGAGTCGTGTTAGTAAACATTGTGGAAAGAATGTTTATTAACATTGAAAGAAAGTTTTACATGATTGCTATTTTTATATGATTAATATTTGTTTGCATACACAAAAATAAACAACAAAAAGTATTAAATTTGACATTATGTAGTTGCTTATAATTATTATGTGTAATTATTACACTCTTTTTTTTTCAAGCTGTAAGGAAATATGTATTGCCAATATGTTCTGCAAATATGCAAAATATAGCTTTCAAATTCAAATTTGGTCCAATGAGTCAATGATCAAGATGTTTGTGTACTATTTCCCCGTCAACCGAGCACCTATTGGTTGGTGACACACATCACGTTACCCCATAGACTATTAGAAACATATGTGGTCTGGCTTGTCCAGTAACTGATAGAGAGCTTTAAACACAGCAACAGCCCATAGTCCACAAAACTGATGCTGTAATTGTATGTCTGTGCTTACAAACTTAACGTGAGTAAAATATCTTCATTTTTATGTTTATTGTTTAACCATTTTTAGTATATTTTTATTAAGTGTTTTTATTTTGTTTAAAAGTATATTGAAACTCAATATGGTACCATTTAGATTATTTATATATTATTTACTGTAATAGATATTCATATTTGTTTATTCATAGTTCCATATTGTTAAAATACTTCAAAGAATTATTTTGTCAGGAATGCTTATGTGAACCTTTTTCAATTGATTATGTTGTTCTCATTTACGTCATTATCCATATGCAGCCTTTTACGTGGGCAGAAATTATTCATTTTATATTTTTTAATAAATCTGAATACGTAATCCGGCCGTGCACGGAGTAATCGTGCTGTCCCACTGCGGTATGACAAGCTTTGTATGACGGGTCACGTAGTGTGACAAATATCCACCCCCACACATCCTCAGTCCGCACGCACCGCCGATCAATAAGCACGCAATAATTACCAATACTTGATGGGCTTCCTGTATTCTGCGTACAAAAATAGCGCATGGCAGAACTTGGAAATATAGGACAATCATTGGCAGGACTTTGGGGAAAACGGACAGTGGTGCACATGCCATTAAGATACCATTTTCCCTTGACGCCTGTTTAGAAACCAGTGTTTAAATTGTGTTGCATTTTTTTAGACTTCAATTGCGGACGATTTTAGACTTTGTACAATGGTAATGGGGTTAATGTAGAAGGTTTTGTGATGACAAGTTTGGGAATTAAGTAGCTATTCAAATTTCCACTTTGACAACTTGATCCCAAGGTGTTTAATTTGTATCTGGATGTGTTTAGGTTGACTTCAACTAGAGGCCGTCTCGTAATTTTACAGAGTATGACGTCAAACATTGCGTGTAAACAGGGAGGAACTTAAATGAGAAGAGGGGGGATGATAACCTATAGGTTTAGTTTAGTTTACATGTCACGTCTCGTGCATGCTTCCAGTTGTTTGTCTGGCTACGCAAGCATGCAAATCATCGTGCAAATCATCGCACATTGCTTGGGTTTGGTCTATATGCAGCTTCTTGCCAATCAGAAATCACTAGAATTTAATCAGATTAAGATCTACGCTGTCAAGAAATGGCAGAAAAAGATTGAGGCATGAGGGGTTTTTTTGGAAGAAGAGATTGTTACATATTTCAAAACGTTGGTGGTCTGCTTCAAAAATAAATACTTGAGAGGTGTGTTTAACATGTGGAAATGTGGATAAACTAAGGCACATATTTCTCTTCCGGCCAATCGGGGCAATATTGTGGGCCCAGTTGGGTGTTACCGGGTACCAATAGGAGCCAGGGTATCCTATACCACCTGCTGGATCCTTATGGAGCAGGCTACAAGGTCTGGAGATTATCATTGATGTGTGATGACATTCACAAGAGGCAACTATTTAAAAGTTTTCCTCAGAAGCATAATTTTTATTGAATTTAACACACACAAAAGTAATGTTTCCAGAGACACGCTTATGAACATAAGTATGGATTTGTCAGAAGGAGATTATGATGGTCATTATGAGTTACCAGGGTTTACTGCGTCTTCCACACACTGACTAATACCCACATTTAATATTCCGTGGGTTGTCTATTACCCGACCCTCTCCACACCCCACCGTGATGTGATGCTGTCTCGGACCACACCCCACCGTGATGTGATGCTATCACGGATGGGAACAGAAGGGAACTGACTGATGGACAACAGGGACCATTTCACGACACAACAAAGACTTCTTTGTGCGCTCCTATTATCTCACACCCGTGAAATATCTCACATACCTTCGGGTGTCCTCGCAAACCTTGGGTATATTCCAACAATACTGCCGTGTTTTTCTAATCATTTTTCTAGTTTGTTCAGATCCACTGTTTTTTTTTGCTTTGCGTAATCCAATATTTACACTTCCTTTATTTGAAGTTCGTTTATTAACCTTTGTGAGTCGGCTTTTATAGTATCAGAGGATTATGTTTGAGCAAGGTTCATTGATACGGTATTGCAAGTATTTAAAAATTTACCTTAGTAAATAAAAAAATTCAAACAATTTAAATTTGCTGGTAACTGTCCCTGTCTAAAAGTACGTAGTTTATTGTCGAAATATTTTTACGAGCATTTACGAATGGTCAAATATGATTAAGATGGTGATAAAAGAAACATGTATTAACATCAAGTGTTTCATCTTCTGGCAGACGCAGTTTGACATTTTTGCCGTTAATCTTCGGCTATCAGCGGATGGACCCTCTCAGACAGATTCGGTCAGTACTTCAATTAATGAGCTTGGTGCCAAACTAAGATAAAACTTTGTCCCTCCCTCCTCCCTCCCCCACCCCCAGGTTCAGATTGCGCTATCTCCAGACTTGGGGTGATGTTTTCATGCAGTGCTTGATTTAGTCAATCAGTTGGGTCATCATGTTGCCCAGCGGAGAGTGGTACGCATCAATGCTGCCATATGGTGTGGGTTCTGTTCCAGCTTTGCGTACTGGTATGTACTATTTGTGTATTTTTCTGTAGATAAGCGTTTCTGATGGTTGTATTTATAGCTGGTTCCTGCTTGGTTTTCTTGATGGATTAGTAATCCTAGATGGAAAGTGTTTTCTAAAATAATTTTTTATTTTAGAATTTGTTGAAGGATGAGTTGTAATGCTCACTGATTCTCTGTAGACAATACTAAGGTATAGTTTTATGTCAATGAATAGTAAGTGAATACATTGATACCATATGTTAATTTCCACTTCACTAACACAAAGCCGTGGTTGTAGAGACAATGACGACAGACAAAACCGTCTTTGTGAAGGTGTATCCGGTGACAGTTTAATGGGTTAAAACATTTGCATTTTGACCTCGTCATTTAGGGTCTAGTATATCAACATGCATGTGGAGAAATTGTCCAGGCCATCCTTTGGTGTGTGTGGTCCGTAGTACATCGTGACATTGAGCACCTGCGATCCACTGCGCTTCCTGATCTCCGTGACGGAATTACAGAATTACATGCATGTGTTCTGGAAGCAGTTGCTGACTGATGTCAAGACCGTATTTAACTGAGATTCTGTCATCACCTGTTGATATCTTAGTTCACAAATGAAATAATATGTTAAGAAAATAATCGGTAAAATTGAAAAGATATTTCAAGAAATTCATAATGTAGATTTTATGGAAATTTACTTGATGCCTTCTCATTAAATTTAGCATGATGCAGTGATTTAATTTTTTATTGGCATCACAGAATATTGGTATCTTAGAATACAGTAATGACAACTTTGGGATAATAATTATGGATTTTGTAATTACCTGATATTACGGTATTAGCTCTATTGAGCCATATAAGGCTTCAGTTTGTATGCAAAAGCAAAATTATAATTTAGATTTTTTTTATTTTTTTTTTTATCAATTTCTGCCGACTCATTTTGTGTACATCTAGATTGGCCATACATAATAGGCTATTGAGAATCATGAATATTTATGACAGGCTATTTAAGAGTATTGCTCTTCATCAGCACACACACTAATTGTACATCGCTAGTCTGGTCATGTGCCCTTTCACCCTGTTGGACAAGGCTGTGAATGGTCAATTACAGGATGTGACCTGCATACAAGGGGAGATAATTATTCATAGAGAAGACTCAAGACCACCATGTTAAATCACATCATGATTATAAAGTAAAATTAGTCGTACGGAAAGTAGTACACTTGTAAAATTGTAACAGTTTTAAAAAACCATCAAATTTGAGAGAGAAAAAAGTAACATGAATACTTGTTACTCGTGTTAATTCAGACAATTTAGAATTTACGTATTTAATAATCCACAATTTTAGTTTTATCATTTTCAATTGTTTTAATTCTCACTCACATTTGTCACGTGTCACAAGATTGGCATGTCACGACATGGGCATGTTACGTTACGACACCCATCCCGACGCCTATATATAGATGTCCACCATGTGTTTAGCAGGGGCAAGAATCCTGGTATATGGCTTCAACATGTGGATTTTTCTTGGACCCAAAGATCGGTCATATGTCAGCTATGCGTTGTTTGTAAGTTCGGGTCCACTCTGTAGGGAGACTTCATTGTGCTCGACTATGAGTCACTTCGTACAGTTGCATTTTGGAATGTCAAGCTTTTATTTCATAAATACCATGTATACTACTAGAAATCTGGTGAGCATTATGACATTTACAAGTTTTTCGCTTCAGTTTTTTTTTCTCCATGGTTTTAAGTTTCCTGAATAGAATAGAATGAATAGAATGCCTTCCGAAAAAGTCATGGCTTAGCTAGCAAAAATACAAAGTTTCTTCAGTGAAGTTTGTCTTGTGGGTTTGAATCGAATTTCGATCGTCCTTAAATAGCCAGAAATGAGGCAGACATGAATCAATCATTTTAATTTTCAGTGTAATTGAAGCCGAAAACTATTTCTGGAAAATTGATGGGAAATTGCAAATTATGCTGTACTTAAAATCGACGGAGATTGATACGTTTCTCTCACACACCGGAAGCGTTTTAGTGTTTCCTGATAATTACCTCCCCTTAATTAAAAGATTGGGGGTGGGTGTAAAATAGTGGTGCAATTAAGGGTGGCGAAGGTATATTACCAGTTGAGGGGCAGTTGAAAAGAAGAGCCAGGGGACTTTGATTTCACTATTTTAGTGTCGTCTCTTGAGAGGTTTGGCTATCAATGAAAAGTCATAAATGATGGAATGTCTTGCTTCTATGAAAGTAACAAGTAGTAACGAATAGTAACAAGAAGCTATTGTATGAAGGCAAAGATTACCAGCAGTCTTATAGTAGCCATGTTTGATTATATTTTTAAGCATTAAATAAACAATATGAAATATTTACTTTCTTATAAATATCCAATTTCATTTGCACTTAAAAGTTCTATTTGACATTAGCAAAGTTACAAAAGGTCATTTCAGTGCTAAGTAAGTAGTTTAATAAATAAAGATAAGATAGAACATTCATTCTGAAAATAACACGAACATACCTTTAAAACCTACTAATATAACCTGAATAACATGTAATTTCTGGTCCAAATTTAGTAATTTTGAAAATTGTGAGAAATGACTCGGGCTAGTGTTAATTTCCATCCATGCTTTGACCATCATTGTACAAACAAAACTTTTACAATTGTTAGTTTTATGGATTCACATTCACACCTTTTGCCGTAGGGCTTGTAATAACTGTAAAAGATTTTGTAAGCCACAGCTCGAGAAACAAATATTGACCAATAAAGTTGAGTGACAGAATCGTGACTGGAGTACCTACAAACACCCAGCAGTCCATTAGCGGTCATTTTGACATGTTTGTCTGAGTAGATTGTTGACAAACACCTTTCTCCGCACGTCTTGTTCCGTCTCTTGTTCCGTTGTGTTCCCTGTCCCAGAGTCCCGTAGACCTATAATGAGGAAGTGCCTCAAAGGTCACATGACACCCAGGCGAAAGGTCGGAGGTCAGGTTGACCAGTGTCCGAGGGTCGGCCGAGCCATGCTGTAGAGAGAACATGGGCGAAGTCAAACACAGATGTCGATTACGTGTCGGAGGTGAGAGATTTGTCGTATTGTGTCGTAGAGGAAAGGAGGAAGTTGCGTAGCAGTTTCGGCTACTACATTGAATGTTCTCCATGTTTTCTGGCCGCATGGTGTCAACGTTTGATTGACCACTCAACTGTCCTATGGTCAGAACTGTCAGGTTTGCTATCTCCGGCTGTCGTGTGTGGAAGACGACTGATAAATCGATGATCAATTTGAATGATGGGGCACCAGTCCTAGGTGTGGGAGTTCTTGTACGACATCACTAAAAGGCGTTGTTCTGGAAATTAAGTGAGCTAAGGTGAAAAAGAACATGTTTTCTGTTATAATCGTCACATATTCGTGAAAGATTTCCGCTGTGACATAAAACAATAATTCACTCACTCATTTTCTATTATAATATTAAAATATATTCTATGAAGAATGTTTAAGACTTTAAAGTCTAAAAACAAGTGCGGCTTTAAAATATGCTAAACATTCATATTGTCAGTTGGACGATAAAATGTTATTATGTGTTCACATTGTTGGCTAAACTATCATTTGGATAAATTGTATGCAATATATAATTTGTCGAGAGTGGGTGAAATATTGCTGCAACAAAGTAAATTTAAGCACTAATTCAATCAATGTTTATTGTATATTTTTAAAGAATATAGTTTTATTATTGGTCTGAACGTGAAGGCAATGCATAATAGATCTGTTTTAAATCTAAGGAGATCAATAGGGTCAGAGTTGCTTTAAGTGGATTGTACACAGGTCTTGTGTCACTGTTGTTCCACTGCTAATCAGCGGAGTCCATGCAGTCCATGCAGTCCAGGGACTTGTGGTGTAACATACCCTGGCTTTGTGACGCAGTCTTACTCAATGTTTGTCCAAGACATGCTCTACAGATATCTCGTAGTCGTTCTTGAGGAAATGGTGCCGGGTCACTCAGGGGTGAGACACATGCTGGGAAGGATACATCTCGTAGTATCTCACACGTCTGGTACAAGTTGTATCTCACACCTCGGTCCATTGGCAAACAGTGCACTGTCCCAGTAAATGTTTGCCTTTTCTGTTGACTTTTAGTCGGTAAAACAGCACTACGTTGTTCTTCCTTGACTTCTTTTGTTATTTTCTTGATGACATTCGCTGGTAAATGCCGGAGAAATGCGAGCAGATTTGTCCGAAATCTCCCTGAACCAAGTCTCTGTCCATTTCCTTCAGATGAAGGTCTCTCCGACAAAACAGAATTTCTTAAGATTTTTTTTGGCGTTAAATTTATTGAACAAATCTTTGACAAAGTATACTACTTTCATTTAAACATAATATCTGCTTATGGACGTATTTTATGTTTCAATGTCAGCGAGTGCTTCATGGGTCACGAGGAAAGGCTTATTTCCGTCTACCATTCAGCCAACGACTATTTCTAATAGATGTGTGATGTAGAGATATTATTCAAGTGGGTGTGGGCAGGATTACGGAAACAATGGCTGTTTTTACATACCTACGTGCGGCTATCACGCTGGAATCATTGCTTCATACAATGGCGTAAATAAATTGATATAGTTTACCGGTTGCCTTTCAAGTCACTATCTCGCTGTCATTACCTTCTAGATCTGAATAATGTCATCACGCATCGTGTATTGTTTTCTTTGGGCTTAGCAGAGTATTGTTCATTGAAGTTAACAAGGTGTTGTTCATGGACAACGTTGTGTTGTTTCTGGACCTTACCATAGTGGCACATTAGGTTCGTGGCACAACGAATGTTAATGACTCAAAACTACATGCCTTAATTAAAGAACTTTCTAAAGCTCTGATCAGAAAATGTAAAATATTTTCGAGAGATAAAATCAATCAAAAAGTGTTTTAAAATATATATTTATAGTAAAATGTAACAACGTTCAGGTAAGCTGTTGTTATGACAGCCCTGACTAAGTTGATAACACAGCGGGTGTCCGTCCACTGTCAATATGTTGCATACAAAGGGTCAACACTTTATTCTCTTCCTCCTTAATCCTGTTACAATACACCGTCAGTCAAATTGAGTCCACTATCAGGTCCAAAATAGGATTTCGTCCACCCACAATACATAGCACCCGAAGACCTGCACCCCCCTAGGGAGCTGCAATCAGGGTACCATTGACGGGGCTACATTTTAAACCCCCACTCCTACTTAGCAGGGGGCCCATTGGAAAGGGTGTCCAACTAGCCGGACTATGGTCAGGTTCAATTCTTGACAGGAGAGTTCCCAAAGTGTCAACTCTAACAGTTAGCTGCTTTTCTTTATAGAGTCGCTGGCCTTGAACGGTATCATAGTTTACGAGTGTTTATCCCTGTTTGCTAAATGTTAACTCGTCTACCATATTTGCGAGATAAAACAAGTCTGCATTGGTGGTTCTGGACAGAATTAGGTTCATTTATGTGTTGGAAATTGTATTCGCTGGCCCCAAGCGCGAAAAATTACATGGCATAATTTTTCCGTAACTTTTGTTGCCAAAAATAAATTGCTTCCAGCTACTTCTGGTTATGAGAAACTTTGCAGAGGCAGATTGTTAACTCATTTTAGGGGGCTAAGATTAGCTCGCATTGATGAATGAGTTTGCAAACATCTTCATTATTGAGCACACTTGGTTCCTTGTCTATAAGGGATGCCCAACTCCCCTCCCCTGTCACCAACCCCCAGCGCATGTCCAGCGATATTGAGTGAAGCATGGGAATGCTAACATTGTCTCGGTGACGGTATGGACACAGTGTATTAAGGACACTCTCTGGGAGCTGTTGTCTTCTACTAGCTGTCTGTCCGGCTGGCTGTCCGGCTGTCTGTCCTGTCAGTCCTGTCAGTCCGTGAGAATGAGAGGATTAATAAGTGTCGGCAGACTCAAGTGTCACTTGACCGCCATGTAACAAAACACTGTCTGAAGATGGCTGTTATCATCAATGATAACAAAGAGACATTTTTGTCTACAGACGTTGCCAAGTGCTTGTTTTGAAAATCCAAATGCACACTTCATTGTTTGAGGAATAATATTCAAGCACAAATTAGATATTGGTTGTGCCAACAAATACAAATATTTGGTATCCTTTTGAATTCATTTCATTGCTGTGTGTATAGGTGGGATTTGTTAGCTATTTGACATTTTATTTTAATTTTTCTCTGGGTATCTTTTATTTTATTATTAATAATGCAGTTAAATTAGATGGATATGTAATATAAACAAATACATATAATAATGGTTTTAAAGCAATTTTGCCAAAATGTATAAATGATTATGCATCACAGATATGGCACCATGTAGAAATGTATGACAAATTCAGAGTTTAACAGTATTCTTGATGCAGTAGTTAGTGTGTCAGACAACAAGGATCCACATTTCTGAGTTTTTATCCCATTGCCTTGGAACCAGTCAAGTCTGGAGAGAGAAAAAGGAAAATATATAGATTAATTTCTATTGATGGGTATTATTAATTCTGTTATTGTGGTTTCTCATCCCACAATAAGCAGCTCATTACATAATTGCTGATAATATGGAAAGAGGATTAAATTATGGAATTGGGTTGGTCAGATTTTGCCAGCTTTGACAATGTCAAGTGAAATAGGATGTGTGCCTTTAATGTGGGTATCTGGGTCATGGTGTAAGAGGGTTAAGGGGTCAAGGGGCCAGCATTTTAAGGGTTACCAGTAAGGATCTGGCGAGGCTTTTCTAATGGGGTAAATATGATCCTTGAACTAATCTTAAGCATTTTAAAGGGGCTTATGGGGAAACCATCATCCTTCATTAACTGCCTCACCCTTATGATCACCACTGCCCTGATGATCACTTTGGTGATCACGTGTGGTGATCATCACTGATGAACTTTATAGTGATTGCACTTGTGAATGACTTAGTTGGAATCAGAATCGGGGCAAATTATGCAGAAAGAATACCTGAAATGAGTATTGGTACAGGTGCTGCTTTAACCCTCTCCCTGATGAAGGCAACTGGAGAAGCCCTAAAGAGCAGTTTCTGTGCCTAATCCAGCAGGGAGAGGGTTAAAGTAGTTCTGTTTCGGTTATGACATAGTGCCTCTTCCAGGATCCTGGACATCATTGTTGATACACCAGAATTTGTTTTATTTGTAAGACAACATTTATGTTTTGAAATAGGTCCTAGGTGTCGATATATATATCGGCAAAATTTTTATTTAAAGTATGCTAATAAATTTAATTAATATAAATAAATCAAGGATAGATGTTTATTTTTTAAATAATGAATAATATTCACGTAAAATTGCTTTAAGTTTTGCAGTAGATGTTAATAGTTTCTGATGGGTCAAATACAGATGTTAAAATATGTTATTGTTTGTTCCAGTTTGTATATGTAGCATTCTGTCCTTTTCACTGATAATTGGCAACTTTGGCAACTCTTCAAGAATGATAATCTGTAGTAAATGCCTCTAGGGTCTGGGATGTGTGATACGATTAACTACATTAATAAGCTCAAGGGAGTAGTACTTCTCTTAGGGATGGTATTTTTTCTGGCTATATTACCGGATACATTTAGAATTGATCAACACATTATTTCATAACTAAGTATTAACTCTCCATGCTGGAGGCAACTGGATATGCCCAAAAGAACTGTATGTGCCTAATCCAGCAGGGAGTTAAATAAGATAAGCATAAAAATAGATATAAACTAATTTTATTTAATAAAAAGGAATGTTGATGTTTACTAAGATGTGTGACCAATCATGCATGAAATATAGATAATAAAACCTTGTTTTGGCAAGGCCTCTTAATCCGGCTTAGCAAGACCTATAATAGTTTATCGCTTTATTGGTGCAAATAGTACAGCGGTGTTTACAGGTGGCAAACATCCTAATGCTGTGGTAATGTTTGTAGCGCCATCGACGGGTCTCGGGGAGCTAATTGCGGGTGCGTGAATTGTGCCAAGATCAAGGCTTTATATACCTGACCACAGCCGAGAGGGTGCGAGTGGCATGGATCGCGGTCAGACGTGCGATACACGATAGACTCCCTCGCGATAGACTCCCCTCGGGGACAGGATATTTTTTACAACCTCGGGGTAACGGGCAGCTACCCACCTGAGGCCATGGGGCGAAGGAAATTGACACGGCCAGGTTAGTCCAGGGCCAGTGACACTGGCATCGGTTTATTGCAGGTTAAATGGGTAGGTTGAGTGTCAGGGTTGTTTAGTTGTTGGCTGACAGGATAGGTGAAGGCAGGATTTGCAGTTTGTTTGCGATGTGAGAGGTAAATGTGTATTTTAATATATTGTGTTTAATGAAAACCATATGATTGAAAATACTATTTAGTATTCTATAATGTTGGGATTTTTTATTTTATTTCTTTTCCTGCAGAAATGTACCGAAATATGAAATTATGTTAATTTGATTTATAAGAGTGTCATTTTGATAGACTTTTAACAAAATAATTCAATATCACTGTACTTTACTGCCAAACTCATTCACTAATTCATCAAAGTGTCGAGTAGACTACAGGACCTTTTTTATCTGTTCACAAATTTATCATATATTGAAGCCTAGATTACTTTTCTGCCATAAATAACACAATATTGATAATTATTTCCCTCAATGTAATATTTCATATAATTTATGGACTGAATATAGCATTGTCTCTTATTGCACATGCACATGTAATTTATATGGATTATTTTCTTTGTGTAAACATGTTGATATTACATATTTCGCACGTATATCAGATTATCATATGGAAAATATTGTTTTGATAATGGTTTCCAGGCAACTGCCCACCATGAAATTATTACAATTTTATTTCGACCTGGTCGTTCATAATTTCAAAGGATGTCCGCTGCTTTTGAAATTTGACCCATCTCGGATATTTATCAGCGGACATGTGACATCTGGATGAAAAAGATTTCTGCCATAAGAGCATTTTGACCGATTGTAACAGTTGGGTGCGTATTACCCTAGATTTCAATGCTGCGACTATTAATACGCTGTTTTGACAGTCAGTTCAGCAGATTAAGAATTGTATCGGCACTATGAGTGGGTGTAGGGAATATAGGATATCATGTTTTTATCTTGTGACATGGTGGCAGCGGCAGTATTAAAGATGAAAGGTTACAGTACAGGGTATCGTACCATGAAGCTCTCGTATCCACTAAGCGACCATAGCACTCTTGTAGCTATCAGCGAGATAGATAGATATGGGAGCTATTAGATAGATAGATAGACAATCTTTATTATCCACACAAGGGGAAATTGATTTACGTCGTAATACTAATAGTACATGG
>JAUTBX010160063.1:0-16749 GCA_032361465.1 Lepetodrilus tevnianus
TATTAGTATAGAAGAGAAGAAGAAGAAGAAGAATGAATGTGTATTTAGGTGTCATGTGATGAATAAAAATACAATGGTAACATACAATGATAAGACATATTATTAAAAACATCACCCGGCCATTTTATGCATATAAGACACCAATATAGGCACAGATGGTACAATTAAACCAAGGCTTCCATATAAATATACAGACATTATACTACTAATTCCATGCAAATAGGACTATTTTCCATGTAATAAAACAGAATTCAAACTCAGAAACGTCAGTCTCAGTATGCCGACGAACTATCCACTTAACCATCCGAGACTTTCAAGTATTAATAGTTATTGTAAGGATAAACTGTCTCAAGCATTACAATCACCGCTTGTTATTTATACCTCATTAATTATGACACTATAATCTAACTCTCGGTGTAGGTTTTAATTACATTGAACTAATTGACGGCTCGAACTGCGTACCAATGTACATACATTTTCAATCAAGCTTGCCCATGTAAATCAATTTCACTATGGCTGCATCGCTGCATTCATAATGGGATATTGACAAATTGTTAATTTAGTCTACCGGTTTATTGGCGATATTAACGAACATTATCTCTAAAGTGTGAAGAAGAAAAAAACGTGTAACGTGACTTCATTTGTTTAGATGTTGCACATCTTTATGAGCAATAGAAAACGTCACAGTACATTAATTATTTCTATATCTAACTATCGCTATATTTGTGGAGCAACTTTAAAACTAACTTTAAAGGTCTAATTTATCCGTTTTTTGTAATTAGCCGATGTATTCACTTTGATGTGGACTTTGATCGAAAGACGAGCACTTGGTTACAAATGACAGGATTGACATTATAAGCAACGTTCAATAAGCGACTTCACTGCCACACACATGCATAGAGGTAATTGACGAATGGCGCCTATGTTTCAGTAGACAAAGTAAGTACTATCTGGTTCCTTTAAAAAAAAAGGATTCCAAATTGCATCCCTTTTAAAAGAAATTCAAATTGAAAGTCGCTAAATGCATACTTTTAAAAAGAAAAATCAAATTGAAAGTTGCTAAATGTATACTTTGAATCTGGTGTACTAGTCAGTATCTATGAGAAAAAATTCTGCTATTAGTCATTTAAAGTTTAATGTTGTTTATGCTGGTGACAAGATAAGATACCCAGTGTATATTGTGATTTTTAAAAATTTCTAGCAGGGATAATATTAAATTTTCAGATCTAGATATATAATGTTTCAAGAAGACATTTGCACTACCAGTAATTAAGTCACACATGAATTGTGTATTTATGACAATTATGATAAATATCTTTAGTATATTTCAGCGAGACATCCCGTCTATCTGGCTTTGTCTGTATACCACTTTGTACATTTCACATGTATGACTTGGAGAATATAAAAATATAATTATGACCCATCCATAATATCCACTCATATACCACTTTGCAGATTCCACACACATGACTTAGATAATAATTTGTTTAAATAAAAATAAAAATAAAATTAATATGACCAATATATCAGTATAACATTGCACCACCATCATTATGGGTAGTGTTCATAGCATGTCTATTGCCATCAATCACATGCCTCTACAAGCTGTAAGTGACACTACCTGACACACTAATGTAAATAGCAGGGCTTTGATCAGGTAAACATGTCTTGGATAGGTAACTCAGGACAATGCTTATACCTTCATGTGGGGGCAGACAGTTCTCATTTATCATGTTTATGAAAAATATGATTTATAAATAATAACCTGCTGACTCAAAAACACTGTTAGTCGTCGCAAATGGGTGAAAGATTCCCGCAGCGACGTTAAACTCCATATTCACTCACTCACTGTTAGCATCGTAGATGTGTTTATACCGATATATGTCAGAACATTATATAGGGCATCTACAGCTGCCTTTAAGAAAGAATGTTAAATTAACGTTGGGCAAATGAGGGTTAAAGATGCAGTTTTGTAAGAATGATTTTCCCATTGTGATCTGTATAGACTTGAAAAATATCAGTTAGAAATTGTGATACCTTTATAATATTATATTCTGCAAGACATAATTATTATGAAATAGGAATAATGTAAGAGGGATGTATACACATTTTGAATGCATTGGAGAAATACACACAGATCATGTACGTAAACAGATATTATTGGAAAAACTAAATATTCTGAAATTGTGACAACATCATTATTTTTCTTTGGAAAGTCACGAAAAGGAATGTAATAAAAATGTAAATAAGCCCATTAGGTCATACGATATATGATAATAGGCTCCAACCTCACATAGTTATATATCATTATGTCCACAGTGGGTCATTATGATATGTAGATATGCTCTGTTAGAACTGCTTTTAGCAATAATATTCTGAGTTGTTGGGTGATTATTAGCCAATATTGTTCATATTAATTTTGTTCAAAGTTGAAATACATGTAGATATGCAGGTTTTAAAAGGAGTTGTTGGGTGGTTATTAGCCATTATTGTAAGTCATATTTATTTTGTTCAAAGTTGAAATACATGTAGATATGTATGTAGTAAAAGTATTTTTTCCCCAAAATTTCCTAACAATTATATATGTTCCATATTTATGTGCTATGATTGTAAATAGTAATTAATATTTTGAAAAATGTTCAGGTGGGAATTGTAATTACAAGATATTGATATTGAAGATTACTATAATAATAACATTGCAAGATGAATATCTTCATAATTTCAATAACTAATTTCTATGTTAATATTGATATGAACAGTGTAAATGTAAATGTAAATGTATATGCGGTCATAACTATGAATAAAAACATGATAGATACAAGACAATAAACATGTTGGACAACAAAACCAATGAATGAACAATGTCTAGGGTCAGAGAAACTGGAATCAAAACTACACATGTTGCATTAATACACGATAATAAACTATCCTTATTCACAGACAGCAATATGTCAATACCGATATCGACATGAATCAATTTCATTGACAGTGAAATAGACACATGCATTCTGTGTGTTAGTGTCACTCAGTGTTATAACAGCTGGTTATTTCCTGACTGCAATAAACAAATGTCAATATCGCTGAATGCCGCGCGCGCGTGATAGGCGAAATATTAGTCAATAACGTCCAAATAATAACCAGTCTGAACGATTGTATTCAAAGCCAATCTGCGGAGATTAAGTCCCCTGACCGAAGCTTTTTATCAATATTACCAATATTTAACAAGCTATCAATGTCGAGACATGTAAATTTATGGTTTAAGTAAACTGCCGAGAAATGGGTTACGGTCAGGACAGGCAGGACGGCTTAAAGTTGATAGACACTGTCAAAAAGAAAAACACTCGAAAATCTATAACGTCAAGAGCGGGGGATAAATGATGGCTTGTGACTGTCACTCAATACAGACAGACACATTTAAATATGGAAAATACGTATGTTTCATAGAAAGACACGGGGGAGATGCATTAGCATCGATGACAGGAAATCAGGAAATCGACGTGGGATTTGTTCGATTCTGATCAGTGCCATTAACCTTGGTAAATTTCTCCGTCAGAAATACGCATCTAATATTACAGGACCTACAAGGAAAATGTCTAAATGTCAGATAGCAGATAGCAGTTCTCGTCAGCAACTTGACTGAGGTTAATCATGCTAATGGTTCCTGCAAATCAAGTTGGAAGTAATGGATGAGTTTGTATTGGAATGTGACAACGAATGACAATTATTGTAGATGTATTTACAGAAATATAGAAAGTTGATACGGATGTTCACAGTCAGATGTTTAAATATTTAGATTGAAATCAAGACCTAAATGTCATAAGTTTATCAAATTTAATATTGTTAATGTTGAAATAGAAATTAATGTAGACTTGCATATTGATTTAATTCCATTGTTCTATGCTAAAATGAAATACTTTCAAAATCTGAATAATTGTTCAAACTATACTTGAACATATTTTGTATGTACTACTTTACGACCTCATAAAATCTCAATTAATCAAAACTGTCTGATGAAGGAACCTTATTAACATCAAATGTCAATATGATTAATATAATTGTTTGCAAAGGAATATACATAAAATGACATTAAAAGTAAAACTTGGATATTAACATCCTTTCCAAAATCCGACTTCAAAGAACCAAGTAGAAACATTCTCCTTTATGTATATAATAACTTTGTTGATTTCTAAAACGTCCTTCCGACATTTACAGTCCATCTGGCTAGATGTCAAAGGGTGATATCCAAGTTGTTTACATCATTGTTCTCACACGAATATCCTAAGGAGACATGAAAGAGAATTTTGTCTTAACCGTCGCCTCTTAACATTGGCAATTCCCTCTAAACAAAGTCGGGATTAACGCGAGTCGGAACAAATGTCGGATTCTGCGAGGTTCTGCGGCTTTAATAATTTTCTGGGAAGTAAAAACATTTTAATTGTCTGCCTGTTGTACACAGGGGAGAACTAAACTGTGCCACACCTGCAGCTGTATGAGGGTGTAATCTCCAGTAGTGACACTTTACCTTGAAATGAATGTGAAAATTAACAGGTGATATACGGTAGAAGTGCTCTTTGAAGATGAAATTGATCACTCAAGGTGAAATAGACAATAATTGTTATGACACAATGTTGTCAATTGTTGAAATAGTATGTTACAAGTTCTATATGAACAACTGCATGGACATTTGACTTTATTCATTAATCTATACCTTCTGTTTCAATTACCAGCCCTGAACATGAATATATTGGATAAGATAATGGTAAAAGAATAGGTACAAGGAATGGAAAAAGAGGTGTAATTTGTTTGGTTATGAAATTGACAACTTTTGGAAATACATTGACCACATACATCGTCTTCTGTTTCTATCACCAGCCCTGAACAAGCATACCATATCCAACAATTCCACCTAGTGAAAGTTTACAATGGGTTAAAGAGTAGGTGCAAGGAGGAAGAAAAGAAATGAATGAAATTGACAACTTTTGTAAATACATTAACCACATATATAGTCTTCTGTTTCTATCACCAGCCCTGAACAAGCATACCATATCCAACAATTCCACCCAGTGAAAAGAGGTGTAATTTGTTTGGTCATGAAATTGACGCTTCATGGAGAAACATTGACGACTGTTGGAGTGAAATTGACGACTTTTAGAGAGAAACTGACCATACGTATGTCACAATTGGATGATACACAAGGCGGTCAAGCTGAAACTGACCAGGACCCCATCACCTGCTGTGGTAATCGTTGGTGTGAGAAACGCAGCGGATATTGTTTGGGATTATGATGTCACGCGAGGACGGCAGATGTAGAAATTAACAATTGATGATGTTTGTATCATGCTGACTCTGCACACATCGAGGTGAAGTATGTTCTATCTACATCGTGAAATATACATGAGGAATCTCACACGGCCCTACTCCCGGAGGCTAGATTCTACCACCATCAAACTTAGCAGTAAATAATTTAAATAAAAATACATTAAAAACAATAAATAAAATGTTTAATTAAAAATAAATTAAAAATACATTTGATTTTATGGGGTTAACTTTACTTAAATTTGTGTAGCATTTTGCTTTAACCATCTGCCTGTTCGATTGATCACAAATAACATTAGGGCATCTGAGACCGCATCCAACTTGAAGAAGGTTAACATATGCAATGCGGTTTTATTTAGCGACTCATAAATTGTTTAATTTAAGAGAAAAAAAACAATTTTCTTGCAGGTCCTAAGGTTATATCAGGCTGCAATTTGAAAATAACCATGGTAAATTCAATTCCATTAATGCAGAGGTCAAAGGTTACAGTGTTGTGCTCCAAATGGAATGGATTTGAGCATGAACTGATAACTCCAAGCAAGAAAAATAGGAGTTTTTAAAAAACAAACATCCAGTGAATTGGACGAACACTGAATTAGAGTGTTCAACTCTTAGCACAATGTACGACCAGATTTTAACACCAAGGGCGTTTGTTATGAAAATACACATATTTTCCATTAGGCAGATTCCTGTGGTTTTATTCACATGCATGCACATCAATTACTAGAAAATCTTAACATTTAACAGCCAATTGTAAAATTCTTATTTTTTTCTGTTTAAACAAAATTAAATTATCAGTATCTAGTTACCGGTAACATGTTATTACATTGGAAATCTTGACTAAATGTTCATTTAAATATATTATTAAATATTATAAATATTAAAATAAAGAAGAAATAAAGAAGGAATAAAAAAAATATATACATGACTTAAAGGTGTACATTCAAATCTTTAGATTGAAAAAGGCAATAACATTGATAAGTCCAACTACTTTAGGAGGGTTTACCTTTAAGCTTACATTCTCAGTAGGCCTTGACATGAGTGGAATTATTACCCATTCAAAATATTTCACACAAAAAAGAACAATTAAATCATATACAAGTTATAATGGAGATGGTGTATTGTCACTAATAGTATGGGGATATTATTAATGACAGCTATACGACACCTGTATCATCTCTTGTACATTTCACATTCATTTCACCTCAGTCATATAATGGAGATGGGGTATTGCCACTAAAGACACCCATTCATTATGGGATATTATTAATGACAGCTATACGACACCTGTATCATCTCTTGTACATTTCACGTTCATTTCACCCCAGTCATGCAAACCACTCTTAAAGCCACCCACCCAGTCCCTATTCTTATTCTTTGCCATAGATTTTATCTCAGAGGGATTTCAAGCATGGTTGAAAAGTTGCGTAAAGATTAATGTTATGGTGTGCAGCGATCCCGGCCCTAGTCCGATGTATAATTGAAATAGTCAATGTCTTAATTGCTTCCAGTATCGGCAGTGAATAAAATGACGAGGATACGCAAGGATACACTCTATAATGATAATGACGGTCGTCTTCGCAAGACTTACTCTCTTTGATTTCTCTGAATACACAGAATGTAGAATATATTATCGAGAACAGGAATTTGTGTAAAGTTTCTATGTTCTGACAATATGGTTAATGATGAGTAGCATGTTGGACGTTATTTTGCATCTTTGAATGACAAGATTATTATCACTACATGCATAAAATATACCCAATTAAATTTATTCATTTGAGAGGGTTTAAAGCCATTTTTACAAATTTTTCAGGAAAATTGACATGTTTGCCACCTGGCGTTATATACCACATGGCATAGTTAAACCATTAGATACGGATGGTGTCAATGAACAAAGGGAATACTATGTAAAAGGACATTCCTTCTTATATACTACTCAAAAGTTGCTAAGGATCTAACCATTTTTGTAGGGAAAAAAATATTGATTCCTAGCAAATTTTGAGCAGTATATGTAGAGTATATATGAGGGCATTCAAACTCAGAACCATTATCTGCAAGTCTGACATGGCTCAAATGGTTTAAAATTAAAATAATAAAATATTACATTTCTATCATATTTCAGTGCTTAATTAACAAGTGTAGGAAATTTCAATTATGTATTCTCCATTTCTGCATTTCTAGAGAATTTTTTTTGTGTGTATATATTGGAAATATATAAATGTTAATTACCGTATGCATAAATTTGCATGAGAAATATACATGTGACAAGAATTGGCTTATTTTGGTATGAATATGATGTAAAAAAATATGATTGATTTAAATTTAAACCAGTTCGAGCTGAAACTGTAGTGTAGGTAATGTCCTTTGAGATGCAGGACTGGTTAAATTAAATCACTAAAAAGTAGAGGGACCTTGTTCTCCAAACACCTTTAAATCTTGAATCAATTACTTTAAAAATCTTTCAGAAACTTAACTTTTTCTTCATTTCTGTTTACCATTGAACCTGTGAGAAATAGTGAAAGCTTCTTTTTTTCTGGTTGAACATTTCCCTTCATCAGTCAATTCAGAATTCAAATCCGTGGAATTAATGTATCAAGAGTTTCAAATTGAATAAACGAGAGCCATGGACAAATTAAAGACGGAAAATGAACAGATTGCTTGTGAATGCGGAATTAAAGATCAAATGGAAGTTTTATTCAGACTCAATACAATATAAAAAATAGCATAAAATGATTGGATAATTGTATCATTTATTTTTCATTGACAATGGTATTTTCATATTTGTAAATATTCACATTCCTGATAAAATTCAGATGACATTTAAGGTAATCAGTCAATACAGTAAATTCATATTTGAATACTTCGTGTTAAAACTGAGGGGTGGGGGGTGGGGGGGTGGAGAGACAAATGACGACATACTCAAAATCAATTTGAACACTTAAGTATTCTACTCAAAACATGCAAATTTCCAAGTAATGAAATTTAAGGAAATAATTTCACAAATTGACATAGTTGAATGGGTCTGAACTCTATGTCTTACAATCAATACACATGGTTGTTAATTTCTCCTCACGAAAAAATCCGAGTCGTATTATGTGTTTAACAAGATTGATCCTCTGACTCACAATCTGATTGGCCGATCTGGGTCAGAGTGCAAAGGATGATAAAAAATTTACAACCTTGTCTTCAGAACGGAAACATATTCTTAATCCCAATCAACATATATTTTCCGAAAGTGTCTGATGAAAACCAATAACTCCTGAAAATTGACCGTCGTATTTTATCGTTCCGTAAAAAATCCCAAATGCAAATCTATGATTATTCTGATAATTTTGTATCAAGTTGCCATATTCACTTGCCAAATAATGCTGTTAAGTTGCCCGAAAATGCAAACCTTTGGCGTCAGTGTCGCTTTAAGTTACAATGATGCTGGGCCCAAATCTCGTATAAAGACACTACCAGTAATGCCCAGGCTTCAGTTATGAGTCTAATCTAGTTCCACTGGCGAGTCAGACTCATTGAGAGTCTGAGCTTACACAAATATAATGACCGACTTCATCCCTGGATATCGCCCATTGATATGATGGATATCATTGGATATTTAACACTTTATCACCAGGATATCAAAATTAATTCCAACATTTAATCCTGCAAATTCTCCGACACTTTGAATTGATCTGACATAAGTAGACTGAATTATAGCACTGATATTAATGCAAGAATCTTCCATAATGAAGATATGTTTCAATTTTAAATTTGTCAATTTGTGGCACCATTGAAACAGGATGGCACAGTGATACAGTGTTGGACAAGAAAACTGAAGGTGTGAGTTTGAATCTCTATGGTACCCAGACACCATCTCCATAGTGGAGACCATTTTCATATACAGAGAAGATTGGTTGATAATATGTACATGTTTATATATTTATTTTTAAACAAAATTTACATTTGTCTGTATAATTTTTTTACATCAATCTGTATGTACATAATCTATATGTTTCATACAAAATTTACATTTGTCTGTATATTATTTTTTACATTAATCTGTATACATAATCTATATGTATCTACATGTTCAACTTTTATCTGAACACAATTCACATTTATCTATCTGGAAACATAATTTAGATTATCTGTATACATAATTTACATTAAATATCTTTAGGCTTTGGAACAACATCTTGAGGATATTGAATTGTTTCGCATTCAGACCATTATGAAATCTTAAAACACAATGATGAGCTTGGGACATGATGATGTTTATTTAACCCCCTCCTGGCTGTATACTTATATGTCACTTCTCTATAGCAGCATATATGGTTGCTTTCAGTAGTTGGTGGAAGGTTAACAAGAACAGATTCTGATGATTCCAGACGCGCAGATGGTTGGAGATTACGCAGATTCTGCTTAATCCAGAGTTCTCTGTACCTATTCTTAGACGCAATATCTATAACACTTAGACCACATCTATCTAAGTTACTTCTAAGGATTTCGTACGTACATTGCAGTAATTAGTTGGAAATATCTCTTCAAGTATCGTCTGTATCATTGTCGATTTCATCCAGAAATGTACGACTCGATGGAGCATTACGCAAAGTAACATTAGATGAAGATGGTCCCAAATAAAAATATTTACGCGCGAAGTGCGTACAAATTTGAATTATTAATCGTATAATGATATTTCTTCCAATCCTTCTCACCCACATTGCTGTTTGTGTATTATATTTTATATTTCTTTAGAACGAACAGACTCTGCCCTATTCATGTCAGTTGTCCGGCTAAGGATAATTTGTGCAAGTGGTCCCCCAGAATCTCCTCACCTAAAGGTGAAAGATACATTGGTTCCAGATTGGGAAGAACTTGAACTTTTGTAATTTCAAATCAATTTCAAGCCATCAGATGTTATCGTACGAGAAGACGACCAACTGTTCCTAAACCCAGGCGCCGACATCAATGCACTGCAGAGGTTCCAGCATCAAATTTCGGTGAGCACATCGTGTGAATGCTATTTCTCGCAGAGATAGAAAATTGATTGGATTTTGCATTGAAACTGTAAAATTCAGTTTACAATTTTAAATGGAAACGGAAAACGGAAGCAAGGATGAAAACTTCAGGGTTGATGAAAACTCGAGATAATATTGAGTCAATGTTTTCAATTTCATTCATTGAGATATCGGCCGATTGCGATGTGTGTTTGACATTGGGTGTCGGTGGTCGACTTTTGAGTGCAATGTACATGTACTGTATATCAGGTACGTCAGTGGCGCAATGTTCAAATGTATTTTAACCCTCTCCCTGCTGGATTACAAAACAATGCTTATTGGGGCATCTCCGGTTGCCTTCAGCATGGAGAGGGTTAATGCTTCAACATGTATGTATTACTTTTATATGAATTATGATTGGCATAAGCAACCACAATGCACCCCTCTCTGCCAGCCTGTCTGTCTGACTGTCTGCGATAATCTGTAAAGTCTGTCTTGTCTATAGAAACATTTTACTATTGATTATCCTAGTCAATTTCTATTTGTATGCATTAACCCTCTCCCTGCTGGATTAGGCACAGGCATTGCTCTTTAGGGCATCAACAGTTGCCCTCAGCATGGAGAGGGTTAATCAAACCATTTGTGTATACCACCTGCATACCCATTATCGTGGCACTAAGACAGAATAATTTGCCAAGATTTTCAATATAACTGATCCAATACCAGGGCTGTTACCGCATAGTAGTCACAATCACCATTCATTGGCTATATTGTAGTCATTATAACCAATCAATACTTATATTACAATGAAAAATATTATAGTCACATGTAAAATATGTATACGGTCATAACAGGTAACAGCGTCAATATGTGCGCATTAAATAATCATAAAATACCTGTAACTGTTTTGTAAGGCTTCTGAGATTGTCTCCGGTATGAAGAACGTTAAAATACTGATTCATAATATTAAAAAAATTCCTCGACATGCAAATTACCTGTATTTAAACCGAAACCTCTACCTAATGGTTTGAGCAATCACAAGGGCATAATTAACACTGAAGAAATAATAATTCAGAAAGAATGCGAATTTCAAAACGTCGTGGCACGCAGACAATGCCCCGACATTGTAATCTCCTCGGCAAAATGGACGTCTATTCCCGCGGCTTCAAAGAGCCGACTTCCCTCCCACATCTGTTTTCCCACGTAGTGATCAAACTTTTCATTTAACGACTGACAATTACGAAGATTCGTTAGAACAAGGGCCCCGACACCAGCGAAGAGAAATCAATAACATCTTTGTTAACCAAGTCGTCAAATTTTTAAACTCGGTCTTCATTTCGCTTTTAGGTTGTTTTTTCTTCTCTACCCAGCATCGATTGCCATTCTCTAACAAGTCAAGGTCCGTGGATGAACATTTTAAAACCTTCTAACTTGAAGTACTGTCTCTGGTTGGGGAAAAATGTTTTGCGGCTACCTTTGCGATTCCGTGACCCGCGGCAAAACGAGACAAGGTTGTCGCAGCCAGACTGACTTAGAGTCGTCTTCACTGTTTATTGATTACTGGATCCAGCCACTTGAAACATTGTCATTTTGAGTGAGAGAAGAGAGACAGAAAAAAGTAATAGGACAACATAAAGTTCATCCCGAAAATATGGATGATAACGTTTATGGAGTTGATGATCTGGGATTTGTTTCTGAAATATATTTATGTGATATGATGGACAAGCCACTTACAACATTGTCAGTGTCAGTGAAAGAAGAAGAACAATGAAAACACTGACAATAACGTTACATCTCATCTCTAAAATACAGATCTGACCTTTTACGATGTTGGTAATTTGGGATCAACATCGCTACAATATGCATAGAGATCAGACCACTTACAACATTATCATTGTGAGTCAGAGAAGAGGGAAAATAAGTGAGAGAAGAGGTAAAAGAAAAACAGACAACATTCTGTCCAGAAAATATAAATGCAACCACTAAAATTTTCACAATCCAGGGCCTAAATCTCTAAAATATGTACAGAAACCAAGCCACTTGCAACATTGTAATCGTACAGAAACCAAGCCACTTGCAACATTGTAATCGTACAGAAACCAAGCCACTTGCAACATTGTAATCAAGAGTGAGAGAAGAGAGAAAAAGAAAATGACAACATTCCATTCTGAAAACACAGATGTGACCTTTTACGATGTTCATCATCTATGATCCATGACTCTATCATACCGACATCAGACTTATAAGGACCATGACATCACGACATCAATTCTACAATACAGATGAGGGCTTCTCGTGAGCTGTCATCTCTGAACCCTCGTCCTAAACTACAGACACGAGTCGTGTACAGTCCATGACATCACGACATCAATTCTAAATAGGTTCGAGGGCTCCGCAAAACGCTAGTCTACCATTGATCACTTAAATCCTAAAATACCGCAGTGAACTTTGTGAGATATGTTATCTGAGTACACTGATATTAACGAACAGGACGCAAGCTTTGCAAAAGTCTGTAATCGTCCTGACATCGATGTTCAAAATACAGACTTGGGTAAAGATCTATGATCTGTGCAAGATGAGCATTAACATACAGACACGAGTCCATACAAGGTCTATACTTCTTTACAAGAGCATCCCATATAATTATGGATGCGAGTTTCACACGATATGGTTTTAGCACTAACCCTAAAATATGGCCGTGGACTTTCACGGCGGCCATTACGTGGCGTGCCGTAATGACCATAAACTATAGGATGTGAGACTACCAAGTTATGGTCATAGTACTCCGACCATAAAAAAACCTAAAGGACACAAGATTCACGTTGTCTATTATGTTGTCCAAAGCCAGCACTAATGGTATTCACGTTGTCCATTATGTTGTCCATCTTGTTGTCCATCTTGACCATAAAACATAGAACTAAGCTGCCTCGGTTGTAAAATACGTACTTCAATTTGGGCTCTGTTGTGATGAATAAATGGCTCTATTATACTTTTCTCGTCAAAGCATTTTCCGGCAAATCTACTTATTTTGGATATATTTGCTCTATATAAATGTGCATACGTGGTTATACTCATGGTAATGGTCCTAGATAGGACAAAGACATGGCTGTAATGTCAGAAACAATGTATTTCATAATAGTTTTCCAAAGTCTGTCGGAATTTCATGTTGTGAAGGCATAAATATATTTCAGTTGAGTTAATTATGACAATGTAATATAATGTGTGAAAAACTTATTTTACAAAAAGGTTAACATTGAAGAAATTAGTTAAATAAATTGAAGAAATTATTTAAAGAAATTGAAGAAATTATTTAAAGAGAAGGTTAACGTTGATTAGAATGGATATTTCACATACAAAAGTGTGAAAAGATGACAAAACAGTCATCATTGATTAAAGCAATGTAAATGGTATGTCACATGTGAAGAATGTGTGAATAAATTACCAAAAACATTGTCAATATTGATTAGGTCAATGCCACTTGTGAATGTGTGAAGAACTTTGAAGAAATGACAAAATAACGGTCAGCATGGATTAGAACAGTATAGTGGACAGTTAATGTGTGAATGTGTGAAGAAATGACAGTCAATATTGATAAAGGAAGAAATTGTCAGAGGAGAAGTGATGATTAAACAAACAAAAAATATTAACATTAATATTAAAATTCAAAATACACATCATAACTCAAAGATGTTAAAAAGTACATAATAAACCTGATACCGTAATTACTCTAATTATTCGGACAGAAGAAGATAACTGCATATAAAAGTGCAAACATCAATATCAGGAATTACATTTTGGAATTTGAACCTTTTGGTACCAAGTCTGATGTTCCAATCTTGATCGTCTCTTTATTATTGATAATGGAAGTGAACACAACCACAGACCAAGCCACACCACACTGGCACCCACCCCCACCCCCACCCCCACACCCACACCTACCCCATTAAATCACACTGCTGTATGTGACTGTCATGAGGTATCATAATGTAGCGATCGAGATTATTAAATATACATTATTCAGATGTTATCAAAACAACCTTTTCAAACACAATTCATGTCCAAGTATCAAATCGCAAAATCATTTCAATATCATAAAATTGTAATAAATTTTAAATAAAAGAAATGACTCTATAGATCAAAACGAAAAACCGTCACAGCATGAACATGAATGACACATACTTTCTATACGTAACTAGATATACATCTGATAAAAACACACACGACAAAAGCATATTGAGATCTGGTCCCCAGTGTCACAGTGCATACACAACAGTAGCAAAGCAATCTTTTATTCCAGCGTTGACTGCATTGACATCAATTGTTTTTCACATTTCCGCAGATACACTCCTCGCTATTGAACGCATTGCGTTTGATCTGTATACATCTGAATACAGGCGAACCATGCACCGTGATGCGATGATTTTTATCTGAATAAATCATCGTCCAATCATAATGGAGGATTCATGCTGTGCAGTCGTCCGAAAGCAGCTCGGTGAATAAGCGTGGAAGTATGTCTGTCGGGGAGAGACGGCATTGTCAGATGCACGGGAATTGTCATAAACAAAATGTCGGAGGAACGTAAATTGTCGCGGAGCGGGACGTATAATTGCGTAATGGGGGGATTATGATAAAGGTGCATTCCATTTGTGATCGCATGAGTGGAAAGATGCGCTATCTATGCTGGTGATGCACTATCTATGCTGGTGATGCATTATCTATGCTGGTGATGCGGTTGGCAGTTGCGATAGGGGTTTGATACGGGAATTGTCGTTAAAAAAATGTCGGAGGAACATAAATTGTTGTGGGGCTGGATGTATAATGGCGTAATGGGGAGGGGGGGTCATGAAAAAGTGAAAAAGGTGCATTCTGTTTGTGATCGCATGAGTGGAAAGATGCGCTATTTAATTAAGTTGGTGATGCAGTATAGGTGGTTGGGATGGTGGGCCTGGTAAGGTGGGCGAGTGAGTGAGTAAGTGAGTTATATTGTTATAATATCATAACAGAAAGCTTTCACCCATACATGATGAGTAATGGTGGGGGTAATTGGTAGTGATTGTGGGTCGTAATGGTATAAGGTGGTGATTGTGTATTGCGATGTCGATGAGTAGCTGAGTGGTGCGATCTACAATCATACCACCCGCCTATTCATCGCAATGCACAATCACCTCTACCCCCAGCTACAAGAGTTGTAACTCTATATTTTAACGCATGGGAGTTACGACTCTCGTAGCGCTACAATTGTTTTGAGGAGCTGGACCCTGAGTATCTTGTCTGTTTGTCTGTTTGTGGTCATTGTCTGATGTGAGAGTACATGAGTGGTTATCGTTTGACATAATTTGTTGTCAATGCCCGGTATAAGACACCGGTCAGTTTCCATTGTGTATGCATTCACTTTTATAATACCAAATTTCTGTAAAATTTGAGAAGTATAAAATATTATGACTTTAATTACCAGTGAAGGTAATAAATCATTTTGATCTGTAATATCTTTGTATAGCTAGTCCTTTGTCCTTATTTTTGCTACAAAAGGTTTTCTCATCACAGTAATGAGAGTAGTCTCCCCTCACTCTCTCACAAGGGGATCTGCACTCCATGATGCCAACAACAGCTGCACCCTCAGATCTCTGGGTACAAAAAGGGGTCATTCACAGGGGACCTCAAACGACCCCTTCCAATCTGTGACCTCAACCAATGACCCTTACAAATCCGGAGATTTCTCTCACCATGCAAAACTCTAACCTCTTTTGTCAAGAAAGTAATATCTGACTACAGTCAACTCTCACTTTCCTTTCAAACCAGATCCCAAATCCCCTAATTTCAAAATTTAATTAACTTCCCTTCAAATGTATTCTATACAAACTGTGAAGTTTACTGGATTTACAGTCAAATTCGAATATAATTAACATAGGGTGGTATAAAATCTGTCATTTCTAATTTTGACATTTTTACCAACTTTTCGTATTTGTATTCATTCGTGGAGTATAATCTCAGAGAAGTAATTCTTTCTTATTCATTTCCTTTCTATTTCAATATAACCAACCGTGTTTACACCCCAAAACTGAAATTGACTCAGAAAAAAATCTTGGCAAGGCCTGGGGGCTTTTTGCTGAAAACGTTAATCTCGTATCACTAAACGTTTCCAGTTATTGCCTCCAAAATTGACTTGCAATTTCTCTGTGATCAACCAAGCCTTTTGATTGGACACAGAGCAATCACGCTAGTGCATTTTCTGTTTGGCGTTAAAATAATATACAGTTATCCTACTACCAAATATTTTCTGAAACATATCAACATAATGGAAACTGCAGTTTTAAGTTGAATCAATTAGAAACAGATGTTGATTATATAATAGGGCAATTCTGGATGGCAGCAGTGTTGAAGAGGTTAAAATAATACTCTATGTCTATTCCATCTGGAATTTAATATAAATGGAGAGAGAGAGAGAGAGAGA
>JAUTBX010160285.1:0-16729 GCA_032361465.1 Lepetodrilus tevnianus
CTGCAACATGTTGGGATACATGTTGCGATACATGTTGCCGAACCTTTTTGCCCCGTCTACACTATCAACATTTGGGACACACAGTGTCGGGTTACAAATGTTGTCGAAATGTTGTCGAAATGTTGATAGTGTAGACAGGCCTTTAGTGCTGGCAGTTCATATTAACATAATACATGTACTATAATTCACAATTATTCATCATTACTCATACTATTCCCTATTGCCAAAGATGGTCAAGCTTGAACATTATGTTCACATTTCTATTTGAGGTTAACGCACTGCAGGTTGAAAAATAAATATATCTGAGGCCAAAGGTTGAATGTGGTATAAATGTAAAACAGGAAAACATTGCCATGGCTAAGAGTAAGAGCTAGCATGAGACATTGTAGCTTGTATAAAAAGTATCCAGACAACTTGGTAATAATTAACTAATTTGGTCAACCAATGAAATGTTAATTTCTATGGGTTTTTTCAACTGAAATATCAATGAAATATCAAACAGAAATGTGCATATATATTTATTATCAGAAGCACTAATAGTAGTGCTTCTGATAATAAATATATATGCACATTTCTGTTTGTGAATTCCACCAGTACTATAGTACTGTATTTACTCATGGATAATGCGCTACTTTGTATAATGTGATATAATATAATATAATATAAAGGGAACAAATTCTGGAAAATACGTATTTTTCAAGTATAATGCGCACCCCTTTCTCAGTCCGACAAATGGTATATACCCGGTATATTTCAGTTTGTCCTGTAATTCATTACTGCTGACACACCTTGGCATTTATTTGGTTCCATATTTTCTGGTTCCTGTTTGTGGTTGCCATCCACCTCTCCCTGGACAAACAGAGTGATGTAGTGATAGTGTTCCTCCTCACTGACCGCGTTCACCACAGTACAGTAGTGCACCTCCTTCAGTGTCAGCCCCGTCTCCTCCAACACCTCTCTACACCCACAGGCCTCCCAACTCTCCCTGCAGCAGAGGGACAACTGTAATTTATCTTTGGCCAGCATCTTCAATACAAGTAGATTGAGATTCCTCCACTAGCCTTACCTGCTGACCATAATATACATTATATATGGATCCCTGACAATATCCATATAAAATGTATTTAAATTTAAGCAGGGAAGGCTAGAGGAATTAAGTATTGACAGGGAGAAATGAATCTGGTAAAACATTGAATCGACAATAAAATATCTGTAAGTACACCGAAAGATTCCTTATAATCACTTGTAGGTAAATAAACTGTATATTTAGGGGATTTATAAGCCAATTTCAAAACGTATCTAATAATTAGTAATATTGGATACGGTCCGTATTGTAATTACATGGGTTCCACTGTATCTTCTTTCATAATTTAGATAAATAAATAAAAAGTCAACAAAGTCTGTGTTTTTATGATTTAATAAAAGTTTTCCGGTAAATGGTATATTGAACATTTTCATGTAAGCAGTTTGACATACAAAAATACAAACAAACAAATGTAGTATTTCAAAATATGACATGATTATGATATACAGGAAAACAATCATATTGAAATGAACATCTTCAAAACAGTCAAAATTAGCGTTACAGATGTAATAGGACTACCAGTGAAGTCTGTTCAATTGCATATTTTAAATAGTCATAGTATAAACATCTTTATCAGCAGTGGAATCAAAGTTCATTGAAGACATTAATTGTGTCCCTGTACAAATGCACACTGTGCTTATTCTATTACTGTATTAGTACTACATGTACCTCTAAATCATAATACATGTATATAGATACAATTATTCAGATCAGCTGTCTTTAACATCTTTAAATGGATCGTAGCCTTGTTCTTTAAGGATTCTCAGAGGGAGAAACAGTTTGTCCATAGGGTTAAGGTCATTCCATTTCACCCACTGCCAACCTGAAACAGCATTTATGGTACCTAGTATTACAGGCTACATCAATGATAATTACTATCTTTCAGATTTAATTTACTGGAATAGCCTCTCTTTTTTAAAATTAAAGAACAAATGGACATAATACATAATTGTATCACATACCAGATCCTACTTTCACAAGTCAAAGAATGAATCTTAATATGTTGTTATTTGACACCATTTAACAAAAATGTATTTGTTTGTTTTTTAAATAATTCCATTTTGTCATAAAAACTATTATCCTTTAACAATGAATAGATCTCCTTTCTACTTAGGCTAAAAGATCAATAGTTCTTGTAAATGTCAACTTTGTTCATTATCTCGGAAGTGTGTTGAAATCAAACTGCATAAGACATTAATTCGTTTTAGTATTAATAGTAATGAGTAATTAATTACATTATGTAACATACCCATGCATTTGTTGGGCTCCATGTTCTGAGGTTCCTCCCTGAAGTGTGTATCGACTTCCCCCATGACGTACAGATCTACGCAATGATAGTGTTCCTCCTCACTGACCGCGTTCACCACAGTACAGTAGTGTACCTCCTTCAGTGTCAGCCCTGTCTCCTCCATCACCTCTCTACACCCACAGGCCTCCCAACTCTCCCTGCAGCAGAGGGACAACTGTACTGCTGACACGCCCACATGAGAGAGAGAGGGGAGAGAGAGAGAGGGGGAGAGGGAGAGAGAGAGAGAGAGAGAGAGAGAGAGAGAGAGAGAGAGACACACGCACACGCGCTTCAATCTTTATTAGAATATTCTAAGCGTACATAAAATCCTCACCCAAACTCGAGATGTCCTCCCGGCAAGGCGTACAGTCCTTCTCCGGATGACCCTTTTCTGACCCCGACTAGGACACAACCCGGGTGTTTAGGACTGGTGATAAATACCCCTACTCCTACTTTAGGCCGTTCTAATGGCACCATGGACCCGGACATTGAAACAGCCTAGATGTACTTCAACGTGTTGTATTCAACAGCTGATTAATATTTATTATCTAGAGACTGAACCGCTGATTTCACTCAATCATGGGTCAGTGGGTGGTCTCTGAAGTCACGTAGATCACCTAGCTACAGTAGCATGGCCATGTGTTCCGAACTTCCGGTGTGCAGAGCATAGCGGAGTGTCGTGAGCATCCGGGTTCCTTGTGTCGTCGCAAGCTTGCGAACAGGGTATCTTTTCATAAGAATAAGGTCTAAAAGTGGACCGTCTCTTCATCAATGGGAAGCCACTGAAACCTAGACAATCTCCACCCTACATCGTCCCCGATTTTACATAAATAAGCTATAGGCTATCTTATGCGCTAATACCGACCGCACACTGGAGATTTGCGTCGGGTTTCAATCGTCTAGTGTGCGGTGGGTATATTAAGATCGGTCGCTGATTTGTATCTTATCAAGACATGCTAGATATTGTGAGATCGGTCGGCGAAACTAAAAATCGCAGTCGCCGTCCACGGCATACTGGGGATTTCCGTCGGCCGACGCAAAATCGGCGACACGTCGCCGACGAGAATCTCCAGTGTGCGGTCGGTATTAGTGTATGAGATATTCTTAAAAGGATACCCAGCGTCATGCTCTACCTACAGCATATACGAACTTAAGTAGGCTACACTATTTGAACCAGCATCATGAATCGTGTATCGTCTCCCGACCCCAAAACGTACAGATCTAGCCTATATATTATATATATAATGATATGGCTCTTCATTACTTAATTAATGTCAAAGGGGTATTATGTTTAGGCTACCACTGTGGTGCGGGAATGAGGTATACCAGAGTATTTCAAGAAATTAAGTGTTGTAAAATAAGGTAGCCTATCTATGATGGAAAGCGAAGTATAATTTATATAGTCAATGATCCATGGCTGAGCTGGATGTGAAGTGTACATGATGAAAGTAAAATAATTATTTTTTACATGCCAAACATGTTTAATTATTAGTATATTATTATGATGTTCTCTTTAGAATAAATTTAATATACATGAATGAATGGATGCTCTATATTTCCTCCAATTGATTTTCGAAGAGTACAAGATAGTGTTAACACATTAGTTTAACATAGTAATATGTAATCAGAATTATACGTATATATATATATATACACACACACAGACCCCCACCCACCCACAAACAAACCATACAAGCCTAAAACAAAGGGCGGTTTAATTCGTCACTATATAACATAATATATTATATATAGGCCTACAGGCTTGGTTATATATAGGACTATACCGTGTTTCATATTCATGTTAAATTAGCATAAGATATCCATTACCATACTGAGTGCGTAGCATAATGGCGGCAGTGCTTGTGTTGGGGTCTATTACACGGACCCGGATCCGGACCCGGACGTGCGATCTATGCCCCGGACCCGGACGTGGTGTGTTTCCCCCGAACCCGGATACACATTGACAATAATGTAATACATTTCATCAACGTGAAGCGAACTTCCGCGGTAGACCTCGCCATTGCAGACAGAGCAGTGCTGAGTCGGGGGACCACGACAAAATGGAGACGGCAGTAGTGTACATGCAACGAGAACTACCATTCAAGTCGGCTAATGAAATCACAGCTCTTCTGGGTGAGTCATATTACACTATACTTGGCCTCAGATTGACCGCGTTATCGTACAATAATTTTACTCGTTCTGCCATCTTAGAGCTGCCTAATCTATATTATACACGATGTATCGGCTGTGTTACAGAGATATATGCGTGTGTACATGTGTGTGTGTGTGTGGTCAGCTGGTGGTGTGTGCATGGTGAGTGACTTGTGTTTGTGTGTGTGCACCATGGATATATATATATAGAGAGTCAGTCAGTCGATATATTATAATCTATGGTCAGTCTCACACACACACACACACACACACACACACACACACACACACACACACACGACACATCCCCATTTGTGTAGGATACATGTGTGTGTGTGTGTGTGTGGTTTTTTTTATGTACGCTTAGAATAGGCCTACTCCAATAATGATTCAGGGAGCGTCGCCTCTCTCTCTCTCTCCTCTCTCTATCTCTCTCCCTCTCTCTCTCTGTAGCACAACATCATGAATTATAATATGAACTTATTAAAGGGACTTTATTTACAGTAAAACACATACATGATTACATCATGAACAGTAGACCTATTACATATACACACACACACACACACACACTCACAGACGCACACGCACACACACACACACACACACACATTATTCCGCCACTGCATATTGTTTTATTAGTTTCACGTGCGTAAAAGAAAGATTGAAATAAATATATGATTAAATTTACAGGATGTGATTTATTCCTACCAAAATAACTAATGTTAGTAGCATGTGCATAGATGTGTATATTAAACAATTAAAATATACATAAAGATGATACAAAAGGTGCATGAACATTGAAATGACCATTCTAATAATTCATGATCGGTGAATGATTTCATAACCAATATTTCTTATTTAATATTAAGTCTACTAGTAGGTCTTGCTATTCAGCTCAGGAACTATTTTACTACTAACTGGAAACATCTGGTAGTAGATTTTTATTATTTTTAAATCTAGAGGCCTGCCCCTGTTTCACGACAGCCTCCTAAAGTTAGGATACCAATTTAGATACCAATTTACGAAGCCAGAAGGGCACGAAACACTTTAGGAGGTGGTAACTCAGGTTAGGAGCTCCTATGACTATAGTTAGGACACCGTCGTGGTAATGATGTTGTCCTTTTTCGTATTTCAGGCGATTTAGACTGGCAAAAGATTTCGTACCTTCCGGCACATGATCCCAAGGGTGGGCAGGTTTATGTGTACGCCTGGGATGATGACCAAAAATGCGGTGAGTGTCACAGCTAACATATCGGCATCTCATAAATACAATCCCTTGAAATTATGCAGGAGCATGACCAATAGGAACGTTGATGGCTTGTACGAAGATCGTCTGCATTGTTTCCACCAAAAGGTCCAAAATATTGCCAAAATTGGCCTCAAATTGGGAAAATTTATCCTGACGCAAATTTGTCAGCATCAGTAAAAACAGTATTAAATAGTGCTCTAATATGGTCATTTAAGACATGTAAGTATATGTTTATTATTTCCATTTAATTTATTTAAATGTCTGAAATGTTAATTGGTCCACGACACCAAATGGCCCAATTTTACCAATTACATGTATATACTTCAATTTTGCTATGCAAATATGCTTCAAGTGCGACAAATAGGTTAGATACTAGTATACAGCTTCCTGTGTGTTTAGGCATAAAGAAAGTCATGTTTAACATTTTCATTTGTGACCTTGACAATGACATTGTAGCCAAAGTGGCAATTTAAATACTGAAATGTCTCTAGAGATTAAAAGGTTTGATATAGACTACATGTATAACTTATAGGAAGTCACATATATGTAATATCTTTACTTTTGTTCAGACGACTGGAGAGCTGACCAAGTCCGATGGAAGAACGGAGGGACAAAGACTATGCCCAGAAATAGCCAACACCCCAAGTTTGTCAAGTACTACCATCACGTTATGCTGGAAAACGGCGCTTCTACAGAGTTCCAGCGCCATGCATACCGCCCCGTCGACAAGACGCATCACCTCACCGTTATTCAATATATCGGCGATGAAACGCTTGTCCAACCTCGTGCGCATGGCAATGCCAAGCATACGAAGCCGTTCATCCCGACAGCCAAATCTGTTTTGAAAAGAATTAAGACAGGCATTCCAAAATCTCCGATGAAGGTGTACCGTGACCAACTTTGGAAAGACCCGGTTGTTGATGTGCTTGAAGCGGTGATGAAACCAAGGAATTTGAAGCAAGTAAAGAACGTCCAGTATCTTGGTCGACAGCGGAAGCGTTTAACACAGGATGACCTTTTTAATTTGCATGAACTGGCGTACAGTTTAGAAGGTTTCGTCCACAAAATCGAAACCTTTCCAAACCTCGTGTGTGTTGTTGGTGCCACACACATGCTTGAAGAACTGGACATGATCCTCCAAATACAAAACCACAAAGATCATATGCTTTCGTATGATACCACCTTTCAGCTGGGAGAGTTCTACGTTTCTCCGCTCGTCTTCCGCCATGTGCTGTTCGAGAACTCGCCAGCAATACCAGTAGCATTTCTGGTACATGAACGGAAGTCCGTCTCATGCCACACGAACTTCTTTTCCTTACTGAAGGAGAAGGTCAAATCTTTGGCGACAGCTAAGTTTCCTATTGTGACAGATTGTGAGCAAAGTTTAAAGAAAGCTATATTGGAGCAGCTTCCAAATGCCGATCACTTATTTTGCTGGAACCACATCCGACAAGATACGCACAAATGGCTCCGCAACCATAACGTTACATCAGCAGAGCTGTCAGTATACATGTCTGTTGCTATGGATCTTCTGATGAGCCCCACGGAAAAGGCATTCGATGAAGCCGTAGCAGAGGAGCGGAAGAAGTGGAGTGATGCGTTCGCGCAGTACTTTGACGACCACTTAAAGGGGGACATCACGCACCGCGCAGGACGCTGGATACTTGAACAGCACGATCTCTACTCCAGAGTCACAGGCGTGACGACCAACCAGTCCGAAGCCCTCAATACAGTCCTGGAGACAATGCAGAACTGGAGAGAGCTACCAGTAGACGTCATAGTGTTATCTCTGCATCATCTTCAGAAGTTCCTGTTGACTGAAATCCGTCGGGGAATGTGCGGCTTGGGGACATTTTCTCTTCGGTCCGAGTTTTCATCATCTCGGAAGGACCCAGACGAAGTGATCATTCCAAGGAACTTGACTGCGCCCGAGGACATTGTGTCGATGATACTCAACCAGAAGTATACGTTACATACGCCGGGCGTTGAAGCAGCTGTGGAAGGTAGCGAGTCGGACAGCAGTGCGGAGAACAACACCGCTGTTCTGGACCAGTCTCTGAACGAGAGGACACCGACATACAGAAGCACGACGACTCAGTTCGCTCTGGCTCACGACACAGCGAGACACAGTAGCGTACACAGTAACGTACACAGTAACGTACACAGTAACATACACACCTCTCCGGGCTCCAGTGCATTGGTGCTTGACGGAAGCCGATATCCGACACATGCGGTGGTGTTTTCCGGAAAGGAATGCCCAAACCTCTATCACGGAATGGCTGTGAAGCTGGTGCCCGCAACACCGATTACGTCAATGTCCAAGTCGATTCTAAAAAGGGAGGGTGATGGGGAGTTGAGCAGTGGTGTCCAAGCTTCAGTGCGAAAGAGGCCCCGATTCAACGAAGTAGCAAAGACGGCCATATCGCCAATTGAAGGTCAAGTTAAGGTCAAGAGTGAGAAGATAAGTGATGATGAGACATGACCACACCATAACGACAGCGTGTAATGCCAGTATTCAGAGTCATCATGCGAAGCAACGACATTTCAATCGGATCACACTGTGAGGTGAGGATGCAAAGGGACAAGAGCAACATAACATCCCTACTAATGATCAGGAAATGGAACATATAATATGGATGCGGTCATATGTCATCCACCAAAAGCTGGTTATAGCAGCTGTGTGCTCCTTGGTGGATGAAATGAAGTGTACCTACTGCAAATCAATAGGCGATATGTCCTTGATCTTACCAAACAGTAATGATGTTTCAGTGTACGCTGTCAATGGATGTAAATTACATAACTATAGCATGTCTGGCTGATTAAACCTAAGTGAGGTCGAAATATATCTATTGAGATAAAATGAATACTAGTATGTCTATTGTTGTCATCACAAGTGTTGTTCTTTTATAGGTCTTTATTTTGCATCGTGATGTACTCTTTGAAGTTCAGTTTGTAAGCCTATTCCAACGTTTTTATGTAATTTGGAAGATTAGTCGGAGTAGGTACCAAATGCATCTCATAAACGACTTTAATATTGATTATTCAGAATGTAGTTCTAGAATGAATGACTTATTGTTTTATGTCACAGCGGGAATCTTTCACCCATAGGTGACGATGTAGTTTAGACTTACAGTTTATATTACTGCTACGCACTTGTATAATGCAAATGTATCGTTTGAGTCCAATCTAATCCTAACTTTCTCATGTAAAATCCATCGCATAACCAAACACATTGTCCTTAATTCAAATATGAGGGAACGCCCCATATCGATCAATATGCATGCCAAGCATCGTATTCAACATAGCCACGAGCGCAGGACATGCAAACGTCGACAAACTAGAACTTCCGGAAGAGGGCGGAGGTGTGCTCCTTTCTTGCTCTGCACGTCTTTCTCGAACTCCAACTGGACATTTACACGGCGCCACGGGATCGTCCATCAGCGCAAGCACTATAGCCGGTCCACCGCTTCCGTCGTAAATTTTGATGACGCCAACAAACACCGTGAACCCTCTCGGAGGTAAATCTCCTAAATTTGCAATATTCTCCAGGCCTGAAATATTCTGTCTGCCAAGTGCTTGATGAACAGGGAACGACGGCGTCTGACCATGGTCCGTCGATGGGGTGTCGACTCCGACTACGATGACGTCTCTGTTGATCACGAGCCAGTTCACCGTGTCAACGTTCCAACCCGGATACCGGAAGGTCTTCGGGTCCTCTGTGCTGTTTGTATTGAACACCTCGGACCTGTTCGGGTAGCGACGGTCCCAGCCCGAGTTCATCATCACTACTGAATGTTGCGGTATCCTGCCGTTTGTTAGTTCCCAGGAAGTGACGTCAGTCATCGCGACTTCGTAATCCGGGTTCCTGGAAGCTTGGACGGAGACGTCAATGACGACCCCATGACCGACCAGACGTCGAAGTGGTATTTGATGCACCCTGGGGCTGCCCCGGGAGAAGTGCGCAGGCGCGTCCAGATGTGTTCCGCCGTGCTCGGACGTGCTGAACCAATTACTTTCCAGCCTAGGACAGAAAGATGAATACTATTATCAAGCACTGAGGTTACGAACAACATTTCAAGTACGAGTTAATGCTCAAGTTCAAAATTCAACATGAAATTGTGCTCAAACGTTTCGTAAATTCGGAGCCAGAAGACCAATTTCTAATTAAATTGCGTGAATGTTGGGAATACGGTCATATTCCGTTCTCAATCCAGACTACCGCGGTATATTCCATTGGTATAATATTTATTTATGTTTGACAATAAAATAAAGCAAATTTTACGTCGCAGCAGGAATCTTTCGCCCATAATGAACAAGCTTTCGAGTATGGATTTAGCGCAATATAAATACGTACAACTATTATTATTATTATTTTATTATTATAATATATATTAATATTCATATTTGGAATTAGGGTTTAAAGCCACTTTCAATATTAGTTCACTTATATCGCAGCAACAGTTACTGCACGTGTTTGTATGACCAATGTGACAACTGAAACAGTATGTTGTTCTGAAGGTAGCGGTACCCACTCACCAGTGATTGTCAAGCACACCTCTGTACAGAATGGAGAAGTTGAACCTAGGCACGCCAGGCCAGTAGATAGTGTTGACCCCGCGAGTGTGTGAGAGGTCAACGACTTGACGTTGACCGGACACCAACAGTGGCATCATGATCACACCACACAATAAAACAGCGCACCATCCCATCTCTGAATACACAGAAGACGAAATGCACGACATTGATGATGATAATGATGTTGATGATGATGATGGAAATTATGATGGTATAGTAGTGGTGGTAGTTATGATGATGATGATGATGATGCTGCTGCTGATGATAATAATGGTAGTAGTTAATAATGTTGATAGTGATTATAATTATGATAGTGGTCGTATAGTTATGTTGGTAATAATGATGATGATGTTGTTGTTAATGATGATGATGGTGATACAAGCTATATTATGAGAACCCACAATTACACCATGCATACATCCTACGGCAAGACCAGAGACCGTGGTTGTACTAGTATTTCACGAAAGTCCTATCAGTAGTCCGGTCGTAATTCTAAGTATAATAGTATACGTCCTGTTTTACACCCGGCCGCGAGATTACGAAACTTTCTTCAGTATGATTTCATACTCAACTTCCGGTTTTGTTCATAAATTCCCACATCAAATCCATCTGAGCTTGAGCATGAAATCGTACTCAAAACATTACGTAATCTCGGGGCCCTGACTGCAAACTTAATTCCAGAGCCACAACTCACGGAGCTGGACCATCAGTGGTATTTAGTACTGGTATTTACCGCATTCTACTCTCCATATGACGGAAGATATTGTCCCCAATTCAATCCAGAAATAAAAGTAAATTAAGACACGTTCGGAAAGAGAACCGTAATATAAAGGATGTTGCGGTCTGTTCATGTCGATATTTCGTTTTAGGGTTTATGAACATTAAAGTGGCCACTGACAAGATCATCTCTGCATGCAATATTACACTATTTTTGTTAACAAGATTTAACAATGTTTGCGTATACTGTATTGTAATACCGACCTTTCTACCGAAAATAACTATTACACAGAAATACCTATATGAAGATTCAACAAAATCTCTAATACCATAAAAACTAGATAACGCATACAATGTACATACCTTCTTTTTTTGTTATCCAACGTGCAAGCAAGGCAAACTGTTTTGCACTTCTGTCGTCTTCTTAGCTGGTAGCTGGCTTTATTTCTTCCTTTGCGGTTAAACAGGGCCCGGATCATAACACGAACGTGCACTTCAATCACATGCATGCTTCGAGTGCATGTGGAGTATCCAGGAAGAATACAGCATACACCATCATCAGACAAAAGCTATTTCCGCGACCTGAACGTCTGTCCGAGGTGAAAGCTTTAACAACCATACTTAACTGCATACGGAAATGCAGGTTGTATAACCTTTACTAAAGGGTCAATAAACACAGCTTTGAAATTGTTATTTATGTTATTGTCTTTTATAAAACAAATTGCTTAAACTATATATAATTGACTGCAGAAATATAAGGTTGTGTTTCTCGATTGTAGAAATAACGTAGAACTATAGGTACGGTTAGTTAGCAGTTAGGCTTAAAATATAGGCCCAGACTAGTAGTGCAACATTATCACTGTAATATTGCCATTGGTGAATTCCTGTAGATCAAAGTTTAGCTGGTAATAGGCCTAAAACCACAGATCTACTGCATGGACAAGTCACCTCAGAGGCAGTCCATGGTTATAGAGACAAACGTTGAAAATACAACTGACATCAAAGCTCATACAAACTCCAATGGTCTTTGCACTTTTCTAGGATGTGTCCCAAATAAAAGAATACTGTATAGTTCAGGGTCTGGTTCCACAACGACCGTGCACCAGAACTTGTCCTAAGACAAATACAGTAGACCTCGCATAAACCGGACACTCGCTTATAACCGACTGAATCAGAAGTCTAATAACGCTAATTGCGGCATATGCGTATAACGGACTTCGCATACAACGGACAGAAATAGCCGGTCCCAATGAGTCCGTTATATGCGAGCGTTACTGTATCTTTACTGTCACATGTTGAAATGTCTTGGTTAAAAACCACAGCAAAGGCCATGCACCCAACTTGTGAAAACGACACGTGTACCCACCACTTCCTAGGCTAGTATTATTATGCAGGGAATTTTAATAACGAAAAGAATTTATAACATACACCATTCAGAGTGTGTCTGTATTTTAATGTAATGTTAGTTGTTATCATTATGAAGACATATGAAACATTAACGGGTGGAATAATATAAAATATAGTATAACATAAAGTATAATTAAAGTCTTAGAGATTAGGTTTCTTTGTATTTTACAAATTTATAACAGATATGTGACATAATATGTGAAATAGTTCTAAAATCAACTGCTGGTGCAGCTTCATATTAAAAGAGAACAAACGTACCAAATCGAATGCCAACTAACATAAAATCCACAATAGTTCTAAAATCGGTTTGTTAATACTTTACTACTATACATAAATAGATCTACGTGTATTATACACATTAATATCATAGAACATAGACATGGCAGTATCCATCCAATACCCTATACAACATTATACAAGTATATTAAAGGGAATCAAACAGAACGATGGGTAGGTAGGTAGGAGGATTATTTTTGTTTGCCCAAAACAAGTTTATACCGTTATATCTACATTTGAATATGAAATATAACATAAAGGCTGACGTCCTGAGAAAAAAAAAATCAACTTGTTTTGTTTGATAAAATACTTGTACTCTGGTATGGGTCTTTTTCATCAGTTGGTCGGGCGAGGTGAAATAAAACATTTTTTTAATTTTGGCCTCACATGTATTAATAAATTAAGAATACACTTTCACTATTAACCTTCTCCCTGCTGAATAAAATCAAAGTGTTCTTTTTCTGCATGTGATCGGGCAAGTTAACTCGCCTTCAGCATCCCACAAAACCATTGGATACTTTTTTTTTAAATAACATTTAGCACATGTTTTGCAAGCTGATTAAACATTCGTAAAATCTGTTATAAAGAAATTGAGAAATTGAAGATTCTGTTTGAATGCCTTTAAGAGATTTACAGCAAATATTACAAGGATATCACTATTTCTCACTAATTTGTATTTAAGCCATTCACATGGGTGACCATATTCATTGAATTTTATGGAAATTCAGGGAAGAAAAACACAGAAAATAAAAACAGTTCTGATAAATTACATACTGTTTACAGCCAGCAAATGTGTATCTAATAACATAGCACTAATGAGTTACGACTAAAATATACATGAATATATCCCTGTATCATCAATATACAACAATCACATAACAAACAGAAATAATAATATAGCCAATAGTTACATGGTTTCTATTTAACAAATATACAACACTATTATTATATGTACAATGAACATAGAGATGTTACCAGACTGTATGGTTTGTAATCACAGTCAAACACTATTCCCTGTCATATAATTAACATTAGTGGAAGCCTATACACGATAAAAACTGAAATCTATAGAACATGACTATGCATAAACTCTGGGCTCCTGTGAATAATAATACAATGTAGATACAATGGTTTTAATATACAAATCACAATAACAGAGTAAGTCAGGTTTTTTACATTTACATAAGATCATTTTGATTTTCATTATTTAATTGACAATTTATTATTTAACATTTCCTGATTAATAAAACATCTAAAGAAATCAATAAATTGTCCATAAATAATTGTTAAATAATTCACCCACATGTGACAATAAACTGCTCTTTGATAACATAAATAAATACTAGTATTCCTGAGAAACAGAAAATATAAAAACACAAAACCTTGTCCATAAATGAACAAGGCAATAGTATGGTTATAATTAACCCTCTCCATGTTGGAGATAACCAGACATGCCTTAAAGAGCGGTGTCTGTGTTTAATCAAGCAGGAACAGGGTTAAAGGCATAATATCACAGTTGATAGACCTGGACAATGGACAAACAAAGTTCAATCTGAGACTAATTACGCTTGATTTAGTCACCCAAAAGTTGTTATTTAGTGATGTACTTGATCCCCAACACTCGATAGTTACTAAAAAAATAATATTATATATGAAATAGGGGAACGTTCTGCTATTTATCTTGTCTTTGATGCATCACAGTTCTAATAATGAGTTTGAGTTACCGTTACGGGTATATTAGATTTAACGTTACTGTTGCGTATTATATTTTCAAGTTGTACCACTGAGTTATATCCCCTTGCATTGACATAATGAAGCAAATAACAATACGACCATATTCAGGTTGTCTATCAGTAGACTACAGCAGCTGTAAGGGTGTTACATTGGTTATTTGTCTACCAAAACAGCCATGGAAAGGTTTTTAGAAGTGCAAACATAATTTCATGTATGTCAAGTGAATGTATTTTGCAGTTAAGAACTAGTCCAAAACAAACAAAAATATCTGTGATATTATGCCTTTAAGGTACACATGTATTCAACAACAATCAATGTAATCATCAACGAGCGACATTCTACATTTGCGTCCAATGGAAAACTAAAGCAAAGAATACAGTATCACAGCTCTCTTTCTTGGGACGTCCTCGAAGTGTAAATTCACAGCTGTATGAACAGTTCCCGATGTGATGGTAGACCACGACAAATCCGCGTTCCTCTAAGTTGCTCTTCACAGATCGAAGATACTCCTCCGCTGAAATATCCACCAAACATCGCCACGGCTTTAATCTCACATGTGCCTCCTGGTTCAATTTAGAGCACACACAAACATGCTTGACATCAAAGTCTTCACCTTTGGGTTTCGGCTCCTTTTCCAATGCTGAAATTACAACCGTGGTCGATGGGTGGCTCTTGTGTAGGGTTTCAGGATTTGAGGCCTGGAGCAGGATCTCGTTCATGGCGGTCTTGAAACCGTCCAGACGAGAATAATACCTGTCTCGCATCAGCTTGGCCATGATGATTGGCTGGAGCTCCAGCTGGTGGACGAGCTCCGCCAGACCGAAGTATGACGCGTCTTTGTAGACCTTCTCCATCATGCAGATCGGCGGAAGTTCGCTGAGGCGTAGATATCGCAGGATGTGCTCGAATGATTCTGCGTCCGCGTCGATGAAATAGCGGCCGACGCTGTCCTTGAGACACAGGAAGTTGCCACTGAACATGGCTGCCAACATGGTGCCCGGGTATTTAGTCAGAGTCAAGCATGTCGTGCTGAAGTGGCGCCCACCGACGTTCAGCTCAATGATGCTCGGGAAGCTCTGCAATATAGTAACCATGGTGATAGTATCCACAGCAATAATACTAGTATACTGTATGGTAACCAGGATAATTGTAACAATATGGCAATCAAATTAAAAGCTACAACCAATCAGGGTAGATGAAGAAATTTGAAAGTGCATACAGTCAGACCCCGTTATAACGGTCTCCGTTAACACGGTTTCTCCGCTTACCGGTCAACTTTTAACCAATACAGATTTCCAACTATATACTTTAAATCGATGAATGATTGATCCGATGATCCGGTTGTTTCGCATACCAGTCAGACTTTAACCAAAACGGAAGTGTCCGGTATACTGGGGTCTGACTGTATATGTATGTGTATTTATGTATTGTGTGTGTGTGTGTGTGTTTGTGTGTGTGTGTGTCTGTCTGTACGTGCAAGATAATCCATAATAATCCAGTGCAAGGTTTGAGCATCACCCTTTGGATATGCTCATTATATGTACCATTATTTTGATGATGCTTTTGCCATGTATTGCAATTTATGGCTCACTAAATATTCATTTCGCTAATGTTCCCCATATTTTCATTATTTAATTAGGTCTATGATTGACTATCTTCAAGATAGCAGGATAAATATTGGATCCATGATTCTTGCGTTAAAAATGTAAATAAGTATGGTAAATTAATTTACATTATATTGTCAATCGGTTCACTTTGTTTCAGTATACCGTATGTGAGCCAGTCCCTCAGGTTAGTCGAGTGGTTATCTGGTTATTTTGTGATGATCTACGTTAATTAAAGTACCAGTGAACAAAATATGGGAATTAAACATTAATATGTTTTTTACAAATTTCCTAAAAACAATATAAGGCCATCATCATAATATATTTGACTAAATATGACATTACATTTATACGAATTTTAAAATATAGTCATATACTAGTAGATCATTAATCAGCTGTTAATGTCCGATACGTGTGAAGCGAGCCAGCTGTCACTCATCGAATGTCAACATCGGGCACCTGTCAGTTTCAGGTCAGTGAATATAAAACAAAGCTGCCACAACAGTAAAAGATCGTATGCATTGTGACAATTGTTTTATCAAGGATTGCTAATCTTGGTATGATTTCCGCCCGCACCCCCCCAACTTTATTTCTATTCTATGCACGTGTGTATCATTTTAGAACCTGCAATGATATCCGCG
>JAUTBX010160396.1:0-16728 GCA_032361465.1 Lepetodrilus tevnianus
GCTATGACGTCACATGACGTTTTATGAACAAAATCCTGAGTCGAGTATGGTACTCAGGAAAGCCAGTTTCGTAATCTGTGTTCGATTTTCGATTTGTTATATCTTTTTAAATTGTCACCAAACTATCTGAAAAGGACGAGTGCTCGATCTGTTTCCAACATGACAGCCAACGACGTCACTGGTTTTGACGGTAATGCAGTCACCTTCATGATTGTTCATTTGGAGAAATATTTTAAGGAAACAGATGACGCAAGGATACTCAGGATAGCTCTGAAAGGGTATTATTTTACACATCTTTTTAAAGGGGCATTTATATTGGATAGTAAAGATTACTAAATAATTTAGTATAAAATGAAGTGATATCAATTCGCGTAAATGGATTTATACACGATATAGACGAGCGTGCAACATTCTTCGTAATATGCTATAATGAATTAGTTCAAGAGATATACAGATGAACTATCCACATCGTATAGTCTAACCGTGAGCAATTATGCTGTGAAATCCTGCTATAGGGAATGTTCGTAGAGCACTTTTAAAATATTCATGTACGTGTGTATATTATATCGAGTGGGTAATGCGATTTATGTTTGCCAGCGATTTAAAGTGATTTATACGGAGAGTGCTAATGCAGACTTTCTTAAAATGCTTTATGTGGTGATGTTCAATACAGTCATAGAAAGAGGAATATGCGGGTTCTTTAATTTCTTCTAGTATAGTTGATCTGGATTCGTTACGGAAATGGCAAGCTTAATCATTGTCGTAGAGTCGCATAGCATTTAACAGTCAAATGTTCAGCGTGAACTCATTTAACTAAATTCCGGGAAAATACGCAACCCAAAGACATGGCAATATCAAATTAACATTCCATCTTATCATACTGGGTACCCATTAGCTACTGGGTATACTTGGACATGTTCCAAGAAACCCATTGGAATTGGTTTTCTAACCTGTATTTCACCGTATGGCAGGAGCGAAACATGACTAAACTGACCCTCGGGTATTAGAGTCATGCCAAACCAGGGTACCCAATCCATGCTCTAGTCGGCTCGATCTTGTTTAACTTCCGGCCTGAGCGATCTCCGAGCAATTTAAGTAAGCACGGGTCGCTGCTGACGATAGCGGTCTTCTCCAGAGTATACAACTCACGTACAAGAAAACATTTATTGCAACTTACAGCGATGTACGATGTGATGTTTCATTGGTTGCAATCGTACAGTTTCACATTTGTGTCGGGACTTACGGCTCTGCTATGGTTATAAGGATTGGTATTCTCACATCTAGCAGATGCCATCTACAGAGAAGCGCTGTTTTATGTGTCTCTACAGATAGAATCAATACAGTCACAGCAATGCCAATACCTCAGATGTGGAACCGTACATATTTCAGAAAGACAAAACCATCCTGTGTTTGATTCGAAGCAAAGAAGAGTGGTAATTGCCTGTCACTCAGAATAAATTGGGAAAAGAGTAATAGTTACACTCTACAAACAATGTCTTAATTTGATTTACAATATTATTGTGCATGCCATTAAGAAACTGAAACGTCCCATTTTTGAAAACCGTAAATTGGGGTGAACCTCATGACATTTCATAGCAGGATTCCAGATTGACACTTCCACGTCTTCGGTCTTACCTTATTTTTCTGTGCATATCTTGGTATAAAATCACTTGGAATCATGAACTGGAAACTCCTTACATCGTCATTGAGGGATCGCAATAGTTCCAGCATGCGATCAGAATATCGGTTGATGAGCTGTAAAGAGAAGATACCACAAAGTTCACTTCGTGACGTATAGCCCGGAACGCACGGAGCGGTAATGACAGCGATATGAATTGATTCCAATATGTCATAGGAAATAATGACTAGCTGGAACATGACGTCTACTTGTTATTAACAACTTACGATATCAAGGGAATATGCATTTGCCAGTGTTCGTGTTTATCTATTTTATTTTTGATTTAGCCATTACAACTATACCTTGAATTTTCCATTAATATTGTAATTATTTCAGGATATTTCCATGGCCTTTCTATCATGGAAATACGCTAGCAAGATGTGTGTCCATACACCATGATGTTTGGTGGAACGCCATGTAATGCCATACATCACATTCCTCTTATCATATATACATAACTAACGGGAGAAGATAATATCGGTCAGTACGAGCGGACAAAATAAGTGTCTTTGAAGGACTGTATCCCACAGAGTGCGCCGACGTGAATGAACAGACCTAGGTGTAAAACTCTGAATGTTCCTGTAGGAAGTTATCTAACGTACGGAAGGCATTCCACTGGGGGACCGTCATGTGGCAGGATCCTGTACACAGATGAGAAACAATAACCGTAGCACCACACCAGCTGGGGGCAGGCCGAGTTTAACTCCACGCGTAACAGAACAGTCCCCACGCCGACGCTCCCTGCCACCGGAAATAGAACAGTGTCCCCAGGTCACAGCTATATGTATAGGCAGTGAGAAGTCATTATATTTGTTAATCAACTGTAGTAATAATACTAATTAATTATATTAAATAAACTGACTAAATATAGTTGATATATTATTTTGGGTTTGATGTGTTTAGTACAATGGCCGAAATATGTAAATATCTATAACGAACATGTGCAAGAGGTGACGTCTGATTTCCATAACCGATATCTGTGAATTGGTACTAGGATGCTTTAGAGGATTAGTCAATAGACGTGATGAACATCGACTAGGGGATAGCACCGTAGTATTTATGATCGTGTTTCTCTGCAACGATTGGTCAGTGGTGTATAGTGTACAGTACTGTACACCAGTGATGATGGTCTATCAGGGACAGTAACTATATTCTCTTTCTTAGTTCATTTCTATGCTGATGATTACTTAGATACACATTTTCACTTTTCTAATATTAATATATAGAGCCAAACTAGATAGCATTACCGTTACGTATAGACAGGATAAACTGATATATGAACATATTCAAGCAAACCATTCGTACCATGTGCATGCATAGTGATGACTCTTTTCATTATTATCGTAGATATTCACCAACAAATAAAATAACTCAAGATGCAACTGTTATTGTAAAATATTGTCCCAACAGGAAAGGAACACTTTGATATGAACGTTCTATTTCGTATATGAATCATGTGAACTTTTACATTGATTGTTGTCTGTGGACGAGGAATTAATAAGTGTCAATATAATAAATATGTGATAAAACGTGACTAAATATGAGATAGGACAGACGTATTAATGCGTTTATCTGAAGTTATTGGTCAGCAATGCATGGTGACATCAATGAATTATTGTACAGTAAGGCTGCCGGTTCTTCAATACACACCTTCAGGAAGTAAGTCATCTATTTATCAGCCATTGCTAGGATTGAATGTTCATGGTGGACCACCTTATTAATTCCACCGACCCTTAGTCTGCATCCGCCACGTTCCTAACACCCTCTAACCTCCCTTCCTAACACCACCTAACCTCCCCCAGCTCGCTGGATGACTGGACGCTAACTCGGAAGAGCATGTCTTGTTTCTCCGTACTAATCCCATTCCCCCTGATATCTCTGCTGTCGTGATATTTCTAGCACTGGCGGTCCGCGAAATCAATTGCGGGAATTATGCCAGTTTATCAAATAATCGAGCATATAATTGACTATTATCTGTTTGGTCGCGGAGTCACGACAGTTGATTTGGCACGTATGTAAATGGCCCCCTCCAGACGCTGGCTAATTTATCTGTGGTAATCGAAAAGAGATTCGTGTTGTGTGATGTCCAGGGAAAGCTATCTCCCGAGTCCAGTTGACCGATAGTGACCAGTAGAGAAGCCATTCCATGTCAGCGTGCTGCGGTGCCAATACCAGCCCAATTCCTGGCTGGTCAAACATCTCGGTAAAGTCCACTGTTACATGACGCCGTCCACGGATATCGCGTCTACTAAGTTCATCTCTGGACGGAGCCGATACAGTTTTGGAGTGTGACCCGTTACCGAGTCGCCCCTGATTTTAATTAAGATCGATTCCTCTCGGCTAATGGCTAATGATAACGGGAAGTGGCGGTCTCGCAGCGCGGGTGATAGATATGGTCTGGCTAATTACACGGAGTTGTGGGACGTGGGTGTGAGCAGAGCTCAGATCATATACTGGAGGAAGATTAGACGTGAGGCCGGGTATGACCTTGAATACATATACACCGGAAGTAGTCGTCAGTCTGGGTGGATTGGCCAGTCACGGGTTGTCTAGATGATGCATTGGGATGTACAGAAGCGTAGATTGTCTACAATACGTTGGTAATCTTGATGGGCAGTACAATGGCCATACATACAGGGTAGTGAAGGGACATTATATTATCTTTGCGTATGTTTCGTATACCCTTTCGTCCATCTTCACCGTCTTCAATTCACGTCTATCTTCATTTCTGCGCTCTCTACCGATAGCAAATGAATTACAAACGCAATTTCGTCAGTCGATATTTTCAGATCCTCGCGTACAGCTCATCAGAACATATCGCCGCACCAGCGTCCATTAGTGGGCGTACAGTATGGCAGAATCCTAATCAATGTCAAACCTGTATTTACTATAATTGAACATTCATACTGCGCTATCTGAACATAACGCTTACCAGATGTATACATGTATACAAAGAGTGCACTCGTATATTAAGGGAAGGCATCATGCAGATGTCTATAGGGCAGTGTCAGCACATGGCCCTGGACAAAGAGGAAGCGTACGTCAGGTCAGACAGTACCATTGAGCGCCATCTTTGTCTCCCCCACGTGCACGCTTGGACTCTCTGGTCGAGCAGAGTGAGCAAACCATCCGAGGACAAACTCCTGATTAATGACACTGTCATCACCTTCAGTGTTGTCTATTCAAACAGCCGCTGCCCTGAATCTAGCAATTACCAGCTATCAATGGACGGACGACCCTATCTCGTCCTCACTGACTTCAGGTCAGCGGTCAGGTCCAGACTGTAGACAGCGCCATAGACAGACGGTAGATTGGGTGAGATAGGATCATTCAGTCAGATCGGGAGGTATGTAAGCATGATATGAAGAGAAACATGGACTAACTGATGGACTCATAGAATGCGTCGAGACACAGACGTAAATAGTCCGCCAACACAGGTCTGTGTGTTGATAGAGGTGTTTCTGTGAGTTGACCAAGATCCGGGAAATAGATTGGGAACAATGGAACAAATATTTTTGTGCAGTGACATTATTCCAATGAAGATTAGTACTAACAGTCAAGCATACATACATACATTTCCAGGTTGTCATGAAAGTATGTGTAATCTAATCTAGTTATTGCCAAAGTTTCTTAGGGTCAGTACATTCGCTTGCCATCGAATAAATAGTTAGCACCATGTGATCATGTCTATGTACTATTTATGTTAATTCAGACTCCTACTTATGTGTACCCCTATTTATATGGCAATTACATCCACTGAACCATTTCCCCTGTGATGTAATAACAGAACTGTTAAAAAGAAAGCCCCATCTCTAGTACATAGTCATAGTATGCAGTGCTATTATGAGGAAGTAAGGCATATCTATCCTATATATTGATGTAAATATAAACTGTCTGGCCAGGTAACAGTGTATGTAATGAACTCACCGATATTTTTCCAGGTCCGTGTACGAGGACTTTGAAAAAGGGCGTGGCCTCATACAATCGAGTGACGTTAGCTAGGAGTGACGTCATATCAAAGGTGCTGTCGCGTGTCTTGTTTGTTAGATGGAGACCTCCCATTGATTTCAGAAGATGGGTAACTGCAAAAACAAGATACACGTCATGCCATCATAGATATAGTCTAGCTCTGGGGCCCGTTGCTAAGACGTATTGTAGCGGATTGTAGTCTACAATTATTGTAAGGTCAGCGCGTTTTATTGTGACGGGAGCCCAGTTACAATTATTGTAGAGCTACAATTGTTCTGAGCAACGGACCCCTGAACTGGAAGTAAGTGAATTATGGTCCATGGTGTATCCTAAAGTAATGAACTTAATACGCATTCGTGGAAACGTTCTGTTTGAGTAGGTTACACTTTAGATATATCATTTCAAAAATGTCAACTTTCAACTCATTGACATATTTTTTAAAAGACCACCATTCAACCAAAATATTAACCACAATGTTGTTATATCTAACCGTGTTGTGATAAGTAATACAGAATACTAACAGGAATGATGGTATGTAGTACTAGTAGTAGGTAGGGAGGACGTCTAGAAGACTTGTTAATAGAGAATGTTTGAGAACTCCTCGCAGTGTTTGCCTGCAGTTGAAGCTGTCTGGAGACTTCCCAGCATGAGGACATCAATGGTGGTTCTACCCTCTTAACACCATTAGTTTAGTAATCCCCAGTCATCAGTCATCAGCAACGCCATCTCTAGATGCCGAGAGTACATCAGTACTAAGGCCACCCATAATACTGCTGGTAAAACAGTACGTTGGGTGACCATATTACTGCTAGTAAGATAGTAATTGATGTCACGTCACCGTGTTAACTTTGATAAACATTTGCATTAATTCTGAACTCGCTAATCCTTTCTTTACGTTACCGGTATATTTATCTACGCGTATAATTTTCTGAGTGATATGTAGGTCTATGGAAAGACATACGTAGTTCCAGTAATCAGTTACGCATACAGCTGCCAGTCAAGTAGCACATACAAGTGGACATGACCACCAGTTCCGGTCAATACCAGCCAGAGTGGATTGGCATCTATTTTCATTACAAAAACAATTACACTTGTCACTGTCTTACCGGACCAACTCAATCACGGCATCAGTATTTATAACACTTAGTCTTAGAGAGAGAGAGAAAACATGGCGAAATCCTATTTAAATAGTCGACTGTAGTTCTATAGTCCATCTTTGAAACTTGAAAAATAGTATACACCATAATGAATGGAGACCAATGCTGAAGCTACTGTAAAGTGTGTAGAGCTGTAGCAAAGACAGGTTGGATCGGTGCTTCGTCAGTATTATTGCAAATAGTTGTTATATTGAAGAGAAGAAGTTTGGATGCTTGATTATTAGTTTTAAAGGTACAAGGTTAAGCAAAGAATAGTTGAACATTTTACTATAGCTTTGTACCACAGCTCAAATAGTATTTAGAAGCAAAGCTAGACTAGATGTGTCTTTGGTATGACTGCTTTGGAAGCGTACAGGTCTAAATGCCTAAACTGATCCAAAGGGCGTGGCTGGTCTTCTAGTCAGTATGTGGGAAGGCGTGGCTGTAGTGAATTGGTCCGGCAGGTAAGCTGTGGGTATTACCACATTGTGTCCTGTTAATCAACTATCTATGCTGAAGGTATCCCTACAATCTGTGACTAAGTCTCGACATAATCTCCAATTTGATGGCTCCATTTCGCCAAGAGCAAAGGTCCTAATAATATTCATGCGAAGCACGAACATGATGACGATGGTAGCTTTGTACTGTATTCAAATCCACATAAAATACCCGGCATCGTACATACATAATATACATATATAGTTCCTCTCTCTCTATCCCCCCCCCCCCTCTCTCTCTCTATCTCTATCTCGTGATATCGCTGTGATGGTGGACGGAATTGCATGATGGTGGTAGGATTTGCTCGAGGTTCAATAAAACTTACAAGTCATGGCTACTACTCATCTATCAAGCACGGTACACGAACATTCAGACATATTTACATCGAGTGTAAAATGCACAGTCTTGCTTTAACTTACAACCGCCTACACTTCCAATGCTAAAAGAAATATGCCTGCAAATTAGTGGGGAAAGTTTCCTTCTTACAATTTGTCTTTTTACCTCATCGATTTGATTTTCAATTCAATCCCGAAACCGACATCCACCGAACTTCTATAAATGACATTTTGACATTTCAATATCGACTACTTCTCTGTTGGAGTAAGTTTATTTCATTCTAGTCGCTTTACCCCCCGGAATAGCGCATGCTTCTGTTGACAGTGAACATACTTGTCGTCATGGTGACGTCATCGAGGCCCCGGGGTCGGGATACACAGGACTTGAACACTGTCTTGAGCGCATGATGGGCTGGACTGTCGCTTCCTTGATGTCCGCTCGACAGCTTGTCTGCTCAAAACAAACACACACATATCAAAGTACTGTAATAATGACTGAGCACACAAAGATTACTCTGTGGTGTTGGGCAAGTGGAGACTTAATGATATGGGTCATCACATATCGTGCTGAGTGGATGCTTGCAATTAAAGGTCAAAGGCATATACAGGAACTTGTGGAAAGATTTAATGAACCTCGGTTTATACGTATCCGGAGCGGATGTTGCACCAGAAACAATGTGGACAATATAGAAACCAGAGTTGTTCTATGTAAACACATTTACAACCGTACCAGGAACAAGGACAATAACGTCAATGTTATAAAGGGTAGTACCAGAGAAGGTTTATGTTATACACAGTTTCTGTATTAATGGTGTGTAACGATGGATAGTTGACTAATGACCGTGTGATTGTGCTAGACATAAGAAGGACATGTGTACCTATCAGATATTTTTCATATCTGTCCGTGAGGTCATCTGGAATCTCTCGTATTCGTGTCTTGTTCCACGTCAGACGTTTCTGCCTAATAAAGCCACCACAAGCAAAGTTGTAGAAATTCTGCAAATATGAACAAGAGCATAGCTTTGTAGGGATCTGAACAGGTCAATAGTCATCACGTGTAACAGAGTTATCTATCTTGCCTGAATAGACTGGTAATACTCGTCCTACTCTTTGCTAGTTGTTGCACGACAGCTACATGTGCTGAGAGAATACAAACATGTCATTTACACACTGACTGCTAACTTAATTGCTGGACACTTGTATGGGTCTGGGCGTTATAAACATGGGCTCGGCGTGGTCCTCGGACACAAGTGGCCGGAGTTAGTGGAGTGGACAAGGACTGGCCAGCAGCAAGGGTCAAGCCTGATAGCGTGGGTCATGGAAGGCAAACACAGGACCTAGAATCCGATAGATCGACGCCAGCAGTAGATGTGCACGGACACAGCCGCAGTTAAAATAGGAAACGAATTATTGGCAAACATTTGTCAGTAACTACGTCGTTTGCGCCCGTAATCACGGAGACTTTGTGTCGATTTTTTCCCACTTCAGACTATAGCGTCCGCCATTTTGTTACAACATGGCCCGACGGTCAAGTAACTCGATAACCGGAAATGACCTCAAATCCTCTTAATCTCACGATCTAATCAAATATCTTATTTCCTCCACCTGCTGACGAGTCTTAGCCACTCGATGGTTCGGAAATAATCGTATTAGCGAGAGACGATTCTCACACTTATGCGCCAGGGACAAATGGATATGGCAAATTGTAGGGAGAAGGGTTGGAATTGGCGCGACAATCTGGGATAGCTGGACCGAGCCACTCCGGCACATGTTGATTCAGGATTGGAATGGATGGGCAATCAGATCACAAGCTGATCAGAAGAGACGGCCTGAAAGAAACACAACTTGTTTGGAATTAAAGAGTGGGAACACACTGAATTAAGTCATATTTGAATTGAGGAAGAAATTAGAATTTCCATCTCGATAGAGCTAAAGTCAAAGAGTTCTAACCCGGGCAAACACGCTTGTTTCCTTTCATTCAAACCGTGACAAAAGGGCTGCGGCCTTCATTGGGCGAGATAATGTCCATTCACTGAATGCACCACGCAGCATCTCTGAGAAAGCACGGCTGTATGCAGTGGCACAACTGATACAATACGCTGGTTTAAGACGCAGGGCGGTGCATATCCACTGTGCAGTACGCCCTCCAGGGGATCAAGCCAACAGATATTCTCAAACAACAGAACGATCTCTTGCAATCGTCTTTGCTTTCTCAAATAATTGTGTACAGAGTTCACGTGATTTCGTCAGTCATTCATGTTGTGCGCTGTGTGTAGTGCATGCCTATCCATATTAGAACAAACGTGGTTGCACTTGGGCATACAGAACTAGCATTGTTGCACTTGCAGACCTAATGCAGCGCTTGAATATTAATGTATAGTAATTAACCCATATAAGCCTGAATTTTTGTTTTTGCTGAACTTTTAACCATATGTTTGGGCAATGACACTGACATACAATATGTTAATATTTTTGCTGAATATTGAAAAATGTTGTACTTAGAGACCATTGTGTGTGCGTCCTTGTACAAGGACGCTAGGACCGAGAGGGTACATGTTTTTCTTAGGACTATTTATAGTAATTAAACAAATTCGCTGGTATTAGGGAATGTTCAATTAGAGGCAATTATCTCATAACGTACTCAGCACTAGGTTTAGGCATATAGTCCTGATGACAGTGTGAGTAATTAACTAGTGTCTCTTCTGTAAATACCTGTAAATATTGCATGCGTTGTCTATAATGAACACCTTCAAGCAATAACGCGATAGGTAGCCTTATCTAAATAGAAATACGACAGCCCGTGGAAACATAATGTTTAGAATATGGATTAGAAGTGCCATATAGTTTTTACACTATACTCCATATATAACATCAATTGATTCAATATGTACTTTGATTGTGGCCGAAATAAGATTATTTTGTAGATCAGGATTGTATTGAAGTGGGAAAGATTTAACTGTCGGTGATATCGAGTATTCGGACATGGAGTAATTCTACCTTTTAATGAAAGTAACACAATACCTTTATAATGGTATTCGATTAGTTTATAGCAGATAAAAGCTCTTTGAGATAAATACTTTAGAAGAATGCAATGTTCTGCGTCTGCAATTTGAGATCGTTCACTTTTGTCGATAAGTAAAAGTATTTAACATACCGCTTGCAGTATAAATAGTTCACTGAATGATATCGTTAATATTAAATGTAAACAAGCGCTCAGCGGCACTTAGCCCTGATCAGAGGTTCTGTATCCGGACCTCGCTACAGTATATGCTTAATTACACGCCAAAGAGAGCGCCATCAATCCCACAATTCCGTGTTCGTGTTCTCTTCCGCCTGGATCGCCCCCAGCAGCATGGGTTCATTGTGACGTTCTGACTTCCCATACAGTCAGGCAGTATTATTGCTGCCATTATGTAACTTCAAGCCTACTGAGCCCCACACATTAGCAAGGCCGATAACTCGCACTAGCCCTGGTCATTAAGCAATTACTTCCAGGATCGATTCCGCTCTGTGTAAACCCATTCCCATAGTTAACACTGCTAGTTAAGTCTTGCCTCGGACTGCCTCTGTTATCGCCTCGGAAGTACCTGCTCAGACCAGGTTAGCGTGACTCCGCCCCATATCACGGACACAAGAAGTATTTTCAGCAGCTTTTATATTCTTTGCTTTGATGGTCTTGGTCTTGGCCTCGTATCTCTACGTTGCCTCCATGTCATTGCAATTAGTGTTGGTTACAGTATCTCGTCCTTATGGCCGGCTGGACCCTCGTGTGTGCACAACTCATCCTACAGGAAATTACATTTACATACAACTGCTATAAAGCACGCATTTGCCTGTTGTAGATAATCTGAGTTTCAGAAAGCGAGCGTACTTCACTTCTCTGTGGAGGACCGTTTCCTCTGCAATCAGAACGAGATGGCATGAGCTGTATTTGATGACGAATACAGTGATAGTTATTGCTGTAGTGTATGGTGTGTTGTGGAAAGGAGTTCATTCCATGTACTAAAGATCAACAAGTCATGGTATCGTTTCTCGAAGCTCTCATATCCAATATGATACCATAGCGCGTTCGTAAGTACACGAATGCCATGTATTAGAGTCCTTATGGTCTTGTAGTAGATATAATAAGATATATTCGAGAAACGTTACCCAGAAGTCCATGTCCAGGGGCTGTATTCACGAACGGGTTTAAGTCAGTTTTTGCTATATATTTGGTCATCAAAAACTGACTTAAACCCTTTTGTGAATACGGCCCCTGATGTCCATGTCGCAAATCTAGAAACAATTATACATTGAAATCCAACCTTATCTTTTAAATGTTCCTATGTTTAAAGCCGTCTGTAAATAGATCATGTTAACTAACAGGTTTTTGTGTGATAAGTGTCCTTTATTCGTGTGTCACTTCAGGCACATATATTTTGCACTGTACACATAATTAGTATCTACCAATTTGTATATATTTGTTAAAATATGTTTTTAAATATTATTTCCTTATATATTTTGTATTTACTAGGGACTAGGCATCGTAAGCCGTATTGCTATTACTCAATCCCATGACACTTTTAGTCAATACAAATATGTTTAAACTACTTGTATAACGAAGAAGTATGTGATGGTGATCTCAGAACAAACTATCTGACCGACGCTTACGCTTCACCTCGTATGTATAGTGGAGACATATTGTATAGTGGTAGTCATATAACTTGCTTTTAATGTGCAGTGCAAATTTGTTCAATACCTTCTTGTTAGCACACAGCTGACAAGATCATGTTGTACAGTCGGGTTAGTGGTTAACATATTAACCCCTCACAGCATATCAGTAAGGGCAAGACAGGCATTGGACTTTCATTACTCTCAAGGCTGTATGCCTGTCTGACTTGGGATGTTAACACACTGCAGATAATTGCTGTGCATCGTACCACGTGACAGGTCAGCACCGCACCAGCAGCATGCAGTGGTATTAGTTATAACCGACGTCTAATAGTATTGGTGGAACCGAATGAAGGCACTGATGAGTTATAATTTAAAAATTGGAAACAGGGATTTGTCAATAGTGGCGATACATGTTTCTGCAGATTAGTAAATATATACATTAGCCAAGCTAATTAAAATTAAATATTAGTCCACAAGAGGGTTTCATCGAATGCAATTACTGGATAATGTCAGATTCTTTACAGTGTGTTAGGAACTACATTAACTTCAATGTTTCACGCCTCCATACAAAATGACGTCAAACTAAGCAACTCAACGTTAATATCAATATTCATAAGAGCTGACTTATGTAATTGCAATTGCTTATCTATATTCAATAAAAGCTGGCTTACGAAATCTATTAATGCTGTTGATTTCTTTGGTGATTTTCATAGAAATATTGTCATCAGAGTTTCGGAATTTTAAATATAATGTAATCATGCCCATATCAGTGTGCGCACCTGATTTCTGACGTAACGGGAATACTATGTTTAGACGTGATTAGCTATCGTATATTAAGAAGACACAATGACCATGCGATACCCATGATACAATCAATGCAGTAGTTGTTATAAGGTTTATCCCATCCACAGCCGCAGAGAGTATATATTACCGTGATCATTGATTATTGATCTAATTACATGTACCTAGATCAGAGCCGTCATCATCAGTTGTCAGGTCGATACATCACCGCACCGTTAGCCTACAACGTAACGTGTACAGACACTGCTAACAGATAGGTATAAGGTGCTACCACTCTTGTCACGATCAGCTTAAACATAAGAAGTACACCATGACAAAGACATCATGTAAGCGAATGAGAGATCATAGACTAACAATGGTTTTACAATATTGCTTGTATTACTTCCTCAATATTACCAATAACAGCAATTCAACTGTATTCGATTTTCTATCAATTACATTGAACTGAAATATAAGCTTCGGTCTAAAGGACACGCAATGCTATACACGAACATCCTATGTCCTATACTAGCGTTAGAAGTAAGCACCAACGTCATACAATGTAATCTCCACTTTCATTATTTTTTAGAAAATTCAATATAATATTATTTGAAAGTATATCACATTATATGATTAATTCAGTCAAATGGATTACTTCTGGCCCTATATTGATTAATTCGTATATACATGTATGTCCAATGCCGATGTGTTCTGATGCGATGCCATCAAAGTATGATATGACGCCATACCGTGTATATATTAGGTTTCTATTTTCTGATTTCTATGTGTTTCGTATAACATAATTCTGGCTTGTTAGGAGGTATTATAGAATATTGCATTTTATGTACGGCATTCTAGAGACCGTTAGGCTTTAGTGTTTCTCTTGTTCAACTTTAAACGCGAAAATGCATGCGTATTACGGTACGTCATATACTTGTTGGGGAAATACAGGTCTATTGGAGGTGGACGGTGAACCTGACTACCTAGAGCGTATTCGTTTCAAACATTCGACCAACCCTAGGGTGATGAAATTAGCCCTTGACCAAACACATGCTGATACGAGAACACTCATTGGCTAATTTCATCACGCGGTCTTCACCCTAGGGTAGGTCGAGTATTGAATCGAATACGCTCCTAGACATGCAGTAGCTTGACCCTTTAGATCAGAGAACGTAATCTAGAGCCGGTGTAGTCCGAGGCAGAGTGCCAGAACACGTAACAGTATTAGCAGGATATCGATAGGTCACTACCCCAAGGTGGTAGCTGACCACAAGTAAATCATGCGACGCTAGTCTCCAAGTACCACCCACACAATACTGGTAGCTAAGTACCGTCCAGAAGTGAATCTGGTAGGTGAGTGTCACCTAGATGTAAATCACAAGATGCTGACGGCTGACCGCACGCTGTATTGACTTCCACCCGGAAGAGAATCACATGATACACATAACCGGAGATGGCAGTATTATGTATAAGGTGACAGTATTTCGTAACTGAAACACCTGTATTTATATATACTCACGTGTTGTATGAAGGTCCTGCACTGCTCCTGACCTCACTATCCATCAGGACAGATCGCGACAATTGGCATTCCTTCAGAAATGCTCTAAATGTCTAGAAACGTGCTGAGTGAAGATAAGCGTGAATTATTTGCCTATTATTCCTTTCGTTTCTAACATTAATCACAGTTAATAAAGATAAATGTTTACCCGATAGGTCAATTAGAGATGGAAAGGTCCGTTATTGACAGAAAACCATCTTTTCCCGAATGGATTCTCTGCTTTTAACTCATGGTATTATTCACACGCCTCGAAGATTTCGTCAAAATATTGGATCTGCTTGTAACGAAATTACCAGTCTGGTTTCAGCAGCCACTTCAGTATTGGAAACGTTTTCAGCCGTATAAGTCAATTTATTCCTGGAAGCAGACGAAGTAAGGCAGCCCGAGCTCGCACTTACACAAGCCTCATCTACTGCCTGTAATCTCCAGCCCAGCTATGAAAGTATAACGGTGCGGTGTATAGACGAATATATCAGAATTTACTTCCTTCGACTGCGCAGAGGTTTGTGAGAAAGGAGAAGATCTGTCCCGCTAATTTGATTAGAAGTGCAGAAAAACGCTGTACGGATCTGTTTGAAAGTTCTCCACTAACGCAGTCGCCAGTCAATATATCGGTTCTTGTTTTTTCTTTGGTATCTTACACCAAGGATAGTCCAATAAATGAATCAGTTAGTTTGTCCTCCACTAACAGATTGTTCAATCAATGTAGCTGTTTAATGGTATTACTTACAGCTCACCGACCATTCTACAACAGTGAATCGCGCGTTTGATACACGTCTATGTTATTATTTGTATTACTATTATTATTATTATTACTATTGTTATTATTATTATTATTATTATTGTTATTATTATTATTGTGTCGCCCACTAACGTTTCAATGTCAAATACATTATAAAGTCTTAACCATAGAACATTTTGTCGTCATAGTGTTCATTGGCTGAAATTTAGAACACATAATATGTCACACGATCGATGCTCTGAAGGACAACCTCACGACCAGCTATCACACGTCTAATGGCAAGTTCATATAGCTTTAGAAACACGATGTATTATGAGGACAGGTGTTATTATCACGGGATCATTAAAACCAGGGTGAGACACCCTCAGTCACTATGATAATATTTTACCAAGAGTCCGTCTACAACACATAGTAATAATATGTGGACAACTAAAATTGGTAAGACATCGTGTGAGCGGTACGTAATGCGAGAATCAGGCCATGTAGCGCCTCTGAACGCGTTCCTTTCACTTTTTGTTCGCCTGTCTCAGACAGCATAACGTATTCCCACCCAAGTGTCTCACTTTCTCAGAAGAGCACCTGCCATGTTCCACAGGCGGTCCCAGGGGACACTTCCGGCAAGGGAGGATGGCGGTTATGACCACGCTGTCTCCAGAAACACCCCGTCTCTGTGTACAGACAGCCGCACCTGTGCTTCTCAGCCGTGTATCGGCGTTCTCGCTATTTTGTCCGTCAGAACAGAATTAAATGGCGGTATTTCGGGAATGCGCATACTTTATCAATGGTCGGCGTTAATCGGCCATGATGGCGAACTGCTGTTGCAGGGTGATCATTTAGGTACTGCTAGTACCATCAAACTGCAAATAATTGATTCAGGATTCCTGATCAAACAAAGTTTGCGTATCATAATGGCTAGTTACAACATTGGTGAAAATCGAAATCACATTAACCTTGAGAAGTGTTCAGTGAGGTGGAGGAACTCTTCTTCAGATGAGATGCGTCAGAATTAACAGTTCCATCGAGCGCGCCACCTCGCGGGATTAACTGGATGGAATATGTTTGATATGTTGTAGTACATCAAATACAATCAAGTTAGCTGTATACATTCCTGGCATGTTTCAGACAACTCCTGTCAGTCTACACGAGCTTCACATGCGTTCTTATAGCAGTGGTTCCAGGATGCTCGCATTGTTATTAAATCACGCGTCTTTGTACTGTCAGTATGTATGTGGGATGGGGATGAGAGGGGTGTGCGTGAGTGAAAAAGCTATATATTGCTTTGATGAATTCCAGAATTCTTACACAAGGTCCATGTTAAAAGATGTGCGTCATGCATGTATACTACGTGTTCGGTTTGCCACGGAACAAAACAACAACAT
>JAUTBX010160507.1:0-16725 GCA_032361465.1 Lepetodrilus tevnianus
GGACCTGATTCACATTAAGACTACTTGTACATCAATCCACCAAAGATCATAGCCTTGACTAGTCAACATTGCTCTCGAGTGTCCAGTATATGGTCTATAGACGGGGTTTTATGGAGTCAGCTTATTTATATTGCACCAAATCCATGCTTGAAAGCTTTCTCATAGCCCTATCATGGTCAATTGATCAGTGTGGACTCATTTCACCTTATGAACTCCCTGGAGAGTATACAACCCAAGCTGCCGGTTAAGGCGCTAGAAGTTTATATTCACAATTCCAGCTCATCGCATTCATAGCTGGGTAGACTGGAGCAGTGTGGAACTAAGCACTTTGCTCGAGAGTCCTACAAGATGGCATGTGCTAGGTTTGAACCCAGAACCTGCGAGTTATGAGACAGACTCGCTACCTCTTGATCACTGTGCGCCAAGGAGTATGGTAATTAATAAATTAGAATATTTTTCATAAACATGTTCAACAATAATGTTTCAAAACAGTCTACTGTTTTCCAACATTTTGTATCCATAGTATGAGTGTTCATACTGTATTAAAGATAAAATTAACTCTCACTGCTGAATTAGACACAGGCTCTGCTCTTAGGGCATCTCTGGTTGCCTTTTGCATGGGGATAGTTAAATAACATGTAATATTACAATAAAAATAATATACATATAAATAATAAACCATACTGGTGTATATTTAAATATTATGCATAACGGTTTAAATATAGGGCTTCATGAATAATGTAAGTCACCCCCACTAGGATGTGGGTGGTGGGTTGGACTCATCGCGATATATCTAACGACCCCAAGCTCTTGCACCACCCACTCCCCAGTCCCCCTATGATAGTCTCTGCCTAGTGAGGAAAGTTTGTTTAAAGGGGTGTGTCTACGTTTAGGACAAACAGGCCTCTGTCGGCAGAAGCGTTGAAGTGTCAATGTCAAGCCGATGTCAAGACGCTCTCCCACTCCCAGCGGTAACAGACGAAGGAGGATCCAGTTCAAAATGTCAACCAAAACATCTCACTCAACGCAGAACAATTTATGTCAACAGTACATGTAATGACCCGAGGAATTCACTCTAGAATCTAATCACCTACTTTGAATATAGTAGTGCTTTGAATAATGTGTTGTTTATGATAGACAAATAGAAGGACATGTTGAGTATAAGTATGTTACCTTGGAACGTAATCGACACTGCATTAATTTGCATATATTTATCTATGGTCTAGTAAATACATTAGGAATGTTTATATGTTGACATTCAGAAAAATGCTGATGCGTGCATATTTAAATACCTATGAAATCTAAACTAATATGTTCATGGATGTTTTGCCTATATGTCAATTTCATAAAATGGATACTATTTAAACTTGATTTTGATCATAATCTAAACTCTGACAAATATTTAAATTATTATAAATGAAAATATAATATTTACCCAAGCATGGTCCAATTATAATTATATTTTTTTATAATAATTCTTTTCACAAAGATAATAATTTTGGACACAAAAATCATGAAAATTACATAAAGATTCAATACTTAATGAAAATATGAATGTCTGATTGTCAACAAATCAACTACAACCCCTGACAAGACCTGAAGATGAGACCCGAGCATGGGCCCCCAAGACCTGAAAAATGGCCCCGATACCCATAACAGGGCCCATTGGCTGGGTTCCGATGACATGTATATGTCATGTATACATTGGGCAAGGCTGCTCCTTCAGATTGTGAAGTTGCTTGAATAAACACACCTCGGGGAGAATGGATGAAAGCTGCTCAGTTAGACTGTTTCCATTTGTAACAAGTTATATTTACATTGCACCGTGATCTGTTGTAACAACAGACATCATCCCTTGGAATCCAGCAAGATTGCATCTTTGGAAATAATTTCATTATTAGAAAAACTAGAATTGCTATATTTTGTTTATTTTCTTATTTTCTGTTAGTTTCAAGAAAAGAACTTCATAATAAGAAAAAGAGGTAATGTTGATAACATTTTATATATTTATTGTTACAACAGATTAAAGAAAAATATATTTATTGCATATATGCAATATGGACATCTTTGAAAATAATGTCATTACTAGTATATATTATTAGAAAAGTGAACATTTTACAATATTTTATATATCTTATTATTGTTCATTCTTTGAAAATAATGTCATTAAAAAAAGTTGGGTTTTGTTTGGTATTTTCTATACATCCTATCACCTTAGTTCAGAGACCAGAAAAAAACAAGGGTCCAAAGCATATCACATAATAATTTAATGGCAAGTTAATTCACCATGGCTCACGCTGAATTAAGGTCAAGGTAGAGGTCACATTCCTTAGATAACATCCATAACTCAAAAGTGGGAGCTTGCTATAAATTGAAACTTTATCTGCCGAAAAGATTGCTACAGTCGTTACCATATTATCCCAGAACACACCTTATCTGTCTCGTGTATGCCTGAAATGACGGACATATTTGTTGCCTGGATGAAATGAATATTCTTCAAATAAAACTTTGGCCAACGAAATACAACACTATTGCATAATCATATATATAACAAAGATTACAATGTTGGATTTTTTTAAATATATTTTAATGCCATTTTCCCAAGTATTTTAATGATCCTTGTCATGGTATGCAGACTATTATACGTCACTATAGGAGCAGAACTCCACCAACTTTATATCTTGATATAAATAGAGATCATGAATGGCCCAGATGAATGAAGGAAGATAATTTGATAACCAAACATGAGTGCAGACATATATTACGCCCACCAACATTCCTTCATTGGTGTGAAGATACCCACATTCAAACTCAGAAAATTGTTTAAGCTTAATTTTGTAGACCAATGCACACATATATGATTAATAGTGCTACTAAGAGAGATGCAGATATATATATATGCAATTTGAACAAAACATTAACCCTTGAAATTTCATGTTCCAAATTCAATACTTGATATTCACAAATATTTTCATCATTTTTCATGTTTTCCCATCTCCAGAAAACACTCCAAAAGTCCAAGGTCTTCATCGTGAAAAATATTAAAATAAAAAATAATTAAAAGCCTGATGCTTCCCCTACAAACACAACCTACAAATATTTGCCATGTAAGACCTCCTACGCTCTATATATAGTCCGTATATTTATAACAGAATGTCACCAAGCTCCTAGCAAACACACAGCCCACACAACTGCAGGTGTATACCCGTACCCCCAAGTGGACCCATTTCATCTGCCTATGTTCTGGCTGTGGATCCATTTCATCTGGCTCGCACGCATGTGTTAGGTCTACTCCGGGTCACCCTCCAGCAACGTGACACGACTCCAAGACATCCCCATAGCCAATTAGGAGTGCCTGGTTTTTTTTTGTAGCGGATGTGGCAGGTGAAAAACAGGTCAAAATTTGAGGTCAAACGATGTACATTCAACAGAGATAATTTGTTTTTACAAAAATTGAGAGGATTTCTTTACTTAGAAGATAAACGAAGTGTGGAGACAGTGGATGTATATTCAACAGTTGTAAATTTGCTTTGTTCCGTTCTAAGTCAATTTTGTAGAAAACGTAGAATTAGAAGAAAATTTTAAGTATGGACCCAACAAAACACATTCAACAACATGTTAATTATATTTCACAAATATGGACCAAATTAAAATAATTAATAAATTTGAAGTTGGTGGATGTTCATTGAAGAGTTGTAATTTTTGTTTCATTAATATAACCCTCTCCCTGCTGGATTAGGAACAGGCACTGTTCTTTGAGGCATCTCTGGTTGCCTTCAGCATGGATAGGGTTAATATGGAATAATCTGATATGTGTTTACAAGAGTACGCATTTAACTGCTTAAAACAAACTAAGGTTGTCTTCATTACAAAACAAACTTAAAATAGACACAGTATTCAAAGTGTGAAATTCTATCCAAGTGAATTAGCTTCCTTGAGCGAAAAAAAATATTAAAAGAATTTTAAATTTAAGCCGTGATGAATTGCTGATAAATGGAACCGTTATGTCACAGTGACACAACCACCAACGCATTCACCTTGCACAATGTACCAGGATTACTGCAACTAAATAGGCTCGTTCACTCCCACAATACACCTGTTCTTCAAAGTTGCGCAAAAATCCACAATAATTACTCCCTGGTAAATCCCTGCACCCAGTTAACATGCTCTAAAAACCCGCTGCAATCTCGCCGACCTTTCTGCGACACCCAGCAGGTTTAATTGTACACGAAGGTTGGATTATATTTTGGACAAAACGCATGGGTAAGCAGGGTAATAATAAAAGCTAGACTAACTCAACAAATATGTAATAAAGTTCTATATTAGAAGAGCATTCACTCATGTGCTCGTCATATCTTGCACTAAGGTATGGGCCCCGAGCTGCGTGGTACGTCAACACAGAAATACATACAATTAATCATCTAGGAATCTTGGTAATGTTCTTGTATAATTATTATACAGTTTGCCAACCATACATGAGCTAAAAATAATCCATTTCAGTGAAAATTAAATATAGCACAATATACAAATGAATATATTCTACTTTCATTATTACCAATGTACTACGATAATATTCGCTATTGTCATAGGCCTACTATGTAAGCAAATGTAAGGATAACGTCTCTAAATTAAGCCAAAATTGAGTTACATTATTTGCAAGTGTAACTAAACATGAATCGTTTCCAAATGTCACCGTTGTTTAACAACGGTAGTACACCAAATGATGCCCTTCACTTTTAAATGGCGGAAATACCAGAGGCCGCGTTGACTGGCTGACCTCTTGGATCCATGCAGCAGCAGCTTCCTGTCATGCCCATATTGCATCAGTCAAAGGTCACGCATATATTAGCAGGAATTAAAGCACTGTCAAACGGCATGAATGGAAATGGAAACTGGTTTAGATACAGGGTCTTGTTCAAAGAATCAGCATTGCCCTACCACTAGTGCCATCTCTTATAGTGTTGACAATCATTTTGACACCTGCTTTAGTGCTACAACCATTATGACATGTCCTGTAGTTTCTACAATCATTGTGTGGAACTGGATTCAGATGGATCAATCAATAGTAAAATCAATGCACTATTTCTGACAAAACAGTTATGAATGGGTCATTTTACAAGTTTTACAAATAGGTGAAAATTATCAAAATGTCAAACATGCAGCACACAGCAGTGGAGTTGACTATGAAGTTCAACGGCACTGCAGGAATCTTTCACCCGTTCGCACCCAGGATGCCAGATAAAGAAGACATTCTTCTGTTATGTTGTTGAAAGGTCATCACAGGTTAGCCTGAGGGTCCACTCTGAACCTATGGCACCATCGTGAACCTTAGATATACAGTACTAGTTACTAGTATACCAGGAAGTCTCCGTCAATATCGCCTTAGTCTCATCTGTGTATTCAATTGGGTCCTCATCATATATGGCTAAATGTTAGACTGGCTGATCATGAGTCTGTGTGTGGCTCTGTCAATCTGTCCATCTCTCATTAGGTGGTTTTCCATCTATGTGTTTTTCTATGTATGTATGTCTTTGTCTGTCCATGGCTATGTGCATCTGTTCATACCGATCTTTGTTTCTGTCTGTCTGTATCTGTCTGTCTGTATCTGTCTCTCTCTATTTGTCCATGCCTGTGTGTGTCCGTGTTTCTGTCTGTGAATGCTTCTGTTTGTATGTATGTCCATGCATCTGGCTGTCCATGCCTGTCCGTCCATGCCTCTGTCTGTCACATGCCTCTGTCTGTATCTGTTTGGCTCTTCTAGCCGAATCTCTGGCTGCATATATATGTCTGTCAGTCAATGTCTATATCTGGTTGTATGTCTGTCTAGCCATCTGTCTGGCAGCCCGAGGACAGTCCTCCATCATGTCCGAGGTCAGTGGACATCAGTGGTCATCATAAACCGTCACCGACTGACCAATGACATGCAAGAATATTAAGTACATGACTTCAGTAGAACGAGTTTCACGAGTAATGTTCATTAACTCTCTCCATGCTGGAGGCAACCGGAGATGCCTTAACCCTCTCCCAGCTGGATTAAGCACAGACACTGCTCTTTAGGGCATCTCTGGTTGCCTACAGCATGGAGGGTTAAAGAGCAGAGCTTGTTCTAATCCAGCAGGGAGAGGGTTAACATAGCAAACATAATAGCAAATATCTTCCTTCAACATGTATGTTAAATCATGCTATATATTATTTCTATGTGATGGACCAACTTATCAAGGGCATCTTTCAATCAGAGCATAAAAATATTCAATTAGCAACCCTAGCATTATAGCATTATAGCTGTAAGATAATTACATTAATAAATTATCTGACAGCGAGTGGGCAGTCCATTGGAATCGGCTGTACAAGCATGGTTGTATACTGAATACTAGATAGAAATCTGATGTTGTGGCTTAGCTAGACACTCCAGTTTGTGTCATGGAGCATGAAAAGAGAATGGTGCATGCTGTATGCAGTATAAACAAGTTGTGTGCCTCATTTAGCATCTACAAAACCAAGAACATAATGAATACCTGTTATAGAAACTATGGTCAGCCCTGTCCATAATAAACAATATTTTACACTGCAGTGTTTTCACCTTGTATTGAACACACACTACCATAACTGGTGACTTTAAAAAAAAATACATTTGAAAAAAGACTTTCTAATATAATTATTGTTAATCTGACTTCATATTAGTTTTTTTTACATTACTTCATAATAAATAGTTCAGTGATCTGCATTATATCTGCTTATGGTGGGATGAAAACCTGCAACAACCAGTAAAAGCAGGACTGTACTCCAATTTCTGGGCTCTCATGGGTGTATAAGATTCATGTTTTTTAATATTATAAAAATATACTAGTATAGTCAAGTAAAATTTTACAGCAATCGGTGAAAAAATAACCTGGTTACCATCATTTGTTTATCACCAACCTTGAAATAATCTCTCACGACGTTAGTGGTATGTGTCAACATCTGATATAAATACCACTAAAACAAGTCTGTCCAGTTTTGAGTAAATCAATAACTGTCTGAAGTGTAAAGAATTGTTATCAGGTTTTACTGTCTACCTGTCCCATATGCACCACACTGTTCCTGTGTTAAATAGGCTCCTCTTGCATAATTGGACAGCAACAACGACTCGTAAATATTACTGTAGCCAATGTATTTACATTATTAAACTGTTAATATTAAACCCTTATGTAGGCGGTCAGGTTTGGCATCTATGTACTGTCAGTTTTATAGCTTATTCAGTTTTATGGTTTATACTTATTCAGTTTTATAGTTTATTCAGTTTTATAGTTTATTCAGTTTTATAGTTCAGTCATAGGGTAAAGAATTTCACTGGCTCCTTTCATACATACAGAAAATACAAATCAGTATAATGTATGCTTTAAACATTATTTACTTTAACCTTCGGAAACTATTCTGAGACTATTCCAAGTGATACAAAAACATCCTCGAATCAGTAACTTTCTAAAAATGTCATCGTTATGACCTTCCGTAATCAGTACAAATTTGCTTCCAGATTTTATCAGATAACCAATTTAAATTTTCAGTTACGCTTTCGCAGAGAAATTTGCATGCAGTGCAGTTTTTCTCTAATGCGCGTATTTACAACACGCTATAGTGGGGGGAACAGATGTACCTTTTAACAGATAACAACTAGCAATGTGTCCCAGCTGCCTATTCCGATGTAAATACTGCACAGCAGCCTCCATATAAAGCTAGCATCACACTGTATGTAGTGTACGCGCAATGTCATATTCACGCAAGTTAATCAATACAGCAAATAACAGAAAAGAGCTTGCATCGTTATGACGACTTATAAATGCAAATATTATCACGATCCTGATATTATAAAAACTATGCTAATTTTTGGTCATGATCCTATTTAACCTTCTCTATACTGAATGCAACCAAAGTTGCCCAAAGGAGCAGTGCCTGTGCCTAATCCAGCAGGGAGAGTGTTAAAGACATATTTATGCTCAATTTGGACTAGTTCTTTGGACTAGTTTGTACTTCTTAAACCTTTTAACCACTATATGGTGGCACACATTTAAGGACAGGCTGCATTACTTCTAAATATGGCACCAAGTGTCTACATATTATTATACAATTACACTACAAATGCCATACATTGCTCTATATCTGTACTGACATCGGGACACTGCTGCAGCCTATTACGTGACCTTTGGCTGTGGCCGTAGCCAACTGCGGAAGTCTGTCAGTATTGTATCCTGTGAAGGGATGCTGGCACTAAATGTTCACAACATTATACACAGAAGTTACTAGTAATAGTGGTATATGGTCTGATGTGATGGTACTAACTACACTTGCTGCACACACACGCACACCGTCTAGAGATCACACTAAAGGATTCTCAGGTGTGGTCCGAGGCTGACGGGACGAACAAGAATAAAAAAAAAAATCATTACGCATGACCTGGCCCAGAGATTTTTTTAGTACAATTTCAATTCAACGTTTTGTTCACAAATCCTCATAAAACTTAAAGAGTTTGTGTATAAAATCGCTCAACTAGTCTCAAGGTACTAGCCTAGCTGGCCTTGAGACTACGAAATCTTTTCAAGCATGATGTTATGCTCAACTCGCGTTTTGCACTGAAATCCCAAAAGGAAAATGTGCATTCAGCATGAAATTGCACTCAAAATTTTGGTAACCTGTGGGTTTAATCTGCTTATGGGGGGGGAGGATAACCTGGTACACAACTAAGCCATTGATTATAATGGTTTCCCATAGCATACAGACAGTGCATGCCAATCTTCACAGCATAACAAACTCATAAGAGCAGCGGGAAATTCAAACTCGAGCTCATAGTCTGTAATCTGACGCGGTACCAACGTCCCAATATCCCACCCACCCTTGGGTCTTACACACCAAATCGTTCAGGCTGACATACTAAATAGATCAAGCATATGAAAATAGTTTTAAAACACAGACCCCTCCCTAGCCCACAATAATTTGAAGCAGTATGAATGCATATATCACACGCATCTACACCCACACCCTCCACCAGCTCCCGCGATCCCTCCCCTCCCACTCCACAGGGCTGCTTCATCCCTAATTCTCAAACAGCGCAACCCAGAGATTATCTGCAGGGGTCACGGCGTAAACATGGGCCCCGCCCTCCCCTGATCTTGACTCGTGTCAATGCCTGCCCGCCTGCCCGCCTGCCCTTGTGGTAAGAAACGGGAGCCCTAGAGGCTTCCTGTTACAGTTAGCATAGAAAGTGTTAATACTATAAAAAGTCGTAAGTTTGAAAAGTTTATCTTGATTACAGCAGTACACATATGTTGTATCTATACTAAACACAAATTAAGGGCCAGGGTATCCTTTTATGGAGCTCTCTTATCCACTAAGACACAATAGCGCTCTTGTTGCCGATAGGTACCGTAATACACTGCAAAGAGATAGCTACAATCTCCTAGTGGATAGGAACACTTTGTGAAAGGATACCCATGAGTTTTTTGGATATAATATAACATAAATTTAGCTTTAAATTTAATTTTAACAACAAAGAATTTCCAAACATCTGCAGTATCCAGGTACTCTTCAAGAACTTGCAGACACTAATGAAGAAGAATGGCACCAGATTCCTCATGCCAAGTTCCAAATTCAAGAAAAAGCTTCCAAAAAGAATCTGCCAGCCCTTAATGTATTTGTGTCTAGTTTATAAAGTTATATATCAAGAACCACACTGCTGATGATATACTGTAATGTTGTACTAGGTACACATACGTGCCACATAAATCCCCCCCTAAAAAATTAATCACCCCTTCCTCAGGTGCTTCTGTGTGATAGACACTTATCAACCTTATCAGCACTTGATGAAGTGTTGCTAACAAATTAACAATCACCATAAAACATTTAAAATCACACTTCACATTGCATCAGCACAACCAACAATCGTTCATCTGTGAAAGTTATTGATAATGCAGTAATAAATGTTTCGAGCACAGGCATACATGTAAGAAAGAGTGTCGGGTTGGCGGGACCGTTCCGCATCAGCGAACTTTTAAAGTTTTCTTGTCAATGGTGGAAGGTAGTGTTACTCATGACTCGCTATGATCCAAGCAGCGTCTGAGGAATGTCCAACCTATGAATACAACCTATGAATACAACTTGGGACTATTTTAACTATGAATTCCTCATGGGGATTTGTCTGAACAGGTTTCTCGAGTACAATAACACTATTAATATTATAACACATCAGCAACTCAGCAATAATTTTTCTCGAATTGATAAATGCATCCTAAAATACACTACTGTTAAATGCAACAACCTGTGAATAAATCAATACAATAGATAGTCCATTTATAAATATTACTTTCATCCAATCATGAAATTACATGTAAACAAAAAAACAATGAGTGAATTAACCAGTCTAGAACAACACCAAATACTACATCGACGATTTTCTTTCTCAATTCGAAAATGTTATCCCAACATTCACAACTGTTATGAGTCATTACTGTGGACAATGAATATTAATCTTATCCAATCATAAAATTAAAGAAAAACCAATGAAATTCATAAAATAGTTTTCCTGTGTACGCCCTACGGGCAAGGATTAAGTAATGACAGTTTTTAGAAGGACAGGTTAGCAGATATTTTGCTCTTGGCTATTATTAACATGTTCAAACGTCATTAAAGCCAGTAGTACCTAGTACAACATTACAGTATATCATCAGCATTTGCACTAATCCTAAAAACTATTTGAAAGATTTTTATTTTATTTTTAACTTTTATTTCTCATCATACTCTATTTCTATCATCTTCAATTTTTTAAATATTTTTTTTAACAAATATACATCCTGAAAAACAGATTTCATATTGATCATCAGAATTTCATTATAAGTTCCACATAACTTCTTGTGAGAAATTCAATAAATATTAATCAAGCACGAGCCATGAAACCAACAATGTTTAAATGTTAATTCCGGGACGCAACACAACACACGTAAAATTTGTCTGATTAATGTTCATTCTTTAAAAATATTTTGTACCTGCCCTTCTGACATCGACACCTTGCGCACACCTGTCATATTTGATTGATTGATTGATTGACACAGACGAGCTGCTGGATACATCTATGTATGTATCAGTCAATCAATCTATAAGGCCACTGTGATCAATATGTAATGGATATGACCCTGACATCGCCTTCCTCGTGCCACATACATGCCACGCCCACTCTGTGACCAGACACAACGTACATCCGATAGCGCATTAGTATTGAAGAGGTGCACTATGCACTTTATCATGAGTGACCGTTATTATGAAATAATGATGCTGATGTCCTGCATTTCACAAGTATTACTTGTAATTTGTAAATCATGGCTTACATCATTTCCTGCTACAGCAAAAGTATGGCGTACGCCCAGATTTATGCCAGGACTACAGTACGACCCTTATACCCTTTAATTGAAATGTAGCCCTAACCATTTTTTATAGCACTGCAGATATAGGATATCAGGCAAGGAATTGATGAGCTGTGCAATTCTATTAACAGAACAGGAAATAAATTCGACATAGTATTGCAATTGAGCCTGATGAGCATTTCGGTCATGGAAAAGTAAATAGAACCAATCAATAACGGATCATAATAAATTAATCATCTGAGGAAAGGAAAGTCTCTTGTGGGCGTTGATTCTATTTTCACAAAGTATAAACAAATTGGTTACATGTTGATCAGTTTGGTTGAGGCACAGACACTGCTCTTTGTGCATCTCTGGTTGCCTCCAGCATGGAAAGGGTTAAAATACCTAGCAGATAATGAGACGATCGACTGAGATTTCTTCTTGTTACAAATTGCATCATCAGATCAAATATAATTTATTGGCTTTGCGACAGAAACAGGTATATAGGAGGAAAGTGTACATACACATTCTCTAGCATAGCCAAATCAAGTTAATAATTTGTGCATGACATCAAGAATTAAAGGTGCATGCCTTTGTTTTTCACTTTCATCAGTCCATGCTCATTAATTTAAAGCTCACAAGACACAAAAATAAAAATAAAATAAATTTAAATTATTATTATTATTAAAATGTATGCAAAGATATACATTACACCTGCAACATGTTTGGTTAGACGCATTTTTCATTGAACGCATGTTTCGTCGTCAGACATGTTTCGCTGGACGATGGCCAAAACAGGTGTTACACAGGTATTACTTTATCTAAAGTAATCCAGGAACATTACAGGGAATCTATGAACAGAAGGTTTACACACCAACATAACTGTACACTAAACACACAGACCAGATTGGATTGCTTACATACAAAGACCTCAAGACTGTGATTACAGACAGATGATTGGGTCATGCATGAACGAAGCTGGTTTTACGGATCAGTAGATGACATTAAGATAATGATGGGGATCAACTTTCTTAAGAAATTACTTCCATTTATCTTGATGATGGGATAGTAGAGAAACTATATTTTCTGTAATTTATTCAATTTAATAATTCTATTACTGAGACTTACCAAAACTTATTCATTTTACATATTTTTTTTTTGTCTCCATACCGGATCACAATTTGGTCTGTTTATTGTAGGATGAGAAGACATAACAACTATGTGTTCTATTCATAATTTGATAAGACTAATATTACAATGGAACTGCATACTCTTATTCAGTATGTTTACTAGACACACATAGGCCTATTGTAGTGTACACCTGATTGTATACACTGCAGTGAATAGACTCTATGTTTACCATCCCAGATAATGAACCCTAAACAAAATCATTGAAAATGCAGACATACAATATTAAATGTCTTATTTCTTCTACCTCTCAAAGTTCCCATAATAATAATAATAATAATAATAATAATAAAAACAATAATATTATTATTGTTGTTGTTGTTATTATTATCACCATTATTAATATTATTATTATTGTTATTATACAATACAGCATCACTATTTGAAATTTGGAAGTATGCCTAGCACGAAAAACACACAAGCACACACACACACACACGAGCACACACACACACACATGTTGAGACACACACACATCATAAATTATTATTATTACTACTATACGATACAACCTCCCTAATTAAAATGGAACAATATAAATGCCTAAAAACACACACAAGCACACACATTCATGATTATTATAAATATTAATAATGACCCTTGTTTTATTATGGTTGGATATATTCATCATGCTGTAGCCTACATATATTCAGCTGTCATTCGAGAGAGGTGTGGCCCATTTGTTTCCTTCAAACATGGGTCAGCTCAGTTACAACGAGTTATTACACTGGAATTCCTACAATGCAGTGCCGTGTCACGTGCGATACCCTCACCAGTCCACGTGCGATATGGAATCCGACCGTGTCGGTATTTTTTTTAACAGGTAGGTCTAGTCGGCAGAACGGTACGGCACACGGTAGTTGTGTTCACCGGACCGTGACCTAGCTGTGATGGCAGTCTGTAGCCACTTCCATTTTCCGGCTACCGATATCCACCCAAGTGACAACCGCAACTGCAGCTAAATTAATTAAAGCATGACAGAGGACACCTCCACTTACCTATATTAACGATCCTAATGCCCTCGTCCTCTTCCAAATACCGTAATGCCAGGGTGACATTTTCCAACTTTTGGGTCCGAAAGTTGGGTCGTTTGTTGATATGCTTAAATTTCTTCCCCGAAAGCACTTCAATGAGGGCAAGAAGTCGCAACCCATCGCTGAAGTCGGTTTCTAAATCTCCAAGGGCCTTGTTCACTGTCTTGAGGTGCTCATTAGCCCACCTGGTAAAGGTGTTCTTCTGGATGAGCTTCCATTGAGCATCATCCGCGAGATCGCGTTCAGTCGCCGGCATGTCCTCGTCCTCGTCGAACTGTTCTGAGTCATCGTACTGCATCATGGTGTATTTATCTCCCTTTGGTCGCTACAGGTGACCGGGATATTTTACTACTGTGGCCTATCCGAGCCCCTTCTCCCGGCGGGGAGTGCTTGATAATAATACGCGGGGTACGCACTGGTCAGATGGGGGCGACAAACGTTTCCTGAAATTAGAGATATCATAGACATGTATTATCATACAGGAAAAACAGTGTGCATTCATTAGATAAATCTACTTTTTTTAACTTTGTGCAGTCATCCGTTACATTTGTATTACTCATGCAAATTCACAGGTAAATATGATAGGCCTATACTAAATATTTTTGTAATGTAGAATGAGTTCACGAAATCATCAAACTTTGTACATTCATCCATCATCAATAACATGACTCAATAAAGATACCAACAATATAATACTATAATAATAATAATAATAATAGTAATAGTATTAATGATAATAAATAATAATAATAATAATATCATCATCATCATCATTATGAAAATATTATGCAAAATATAGAAAAACTACAAATACAATTTAAGCTTGTATTTTTTCCCCAGTTAAAATTCAACCAGGTAGAATTTCACGAATCATGCGTAATACTCAGATTGTTATCACATTATACTGATCATAATCATGACATGTTTGTTCTATACCTTAGACTCTTTAAATTCACAAGTGAACTATTCACTCCTTGGGGAGTGGTAATGCACATATAAGGATCATGCTCGAAGTTTGTGTCGCTTTATTGTCAATCAAGCGGAACTGCGTAGACTACCGTTTCCGATGCGTATTCTCCCTCACGTTATATGCACACTTTGTAAATATGTACACTAGTATGATGTAAATATGTACACTGTACACGAACAGTGCAGCCTCACAGTGAACGTGAACACGGGAAAAGGCTGGGGAGTCATCAACACACCTTTATTCAGGTTACAGAATGGCATTCAAAATCCATTCAAAACTGCATTCGTGCATGCATGCCATTGCACTAAAGTTCCCAGAGGATTTAAGTGCGTATAGCTTTAAATATAGCCTATATGAACCTTGTACCAGTATTCCAGAAATGCATGGTAACATGTAAATAATATGGCATGTACATTGTCATGTAAATTCAATATTATGAATGCGTACGTGTAGTTTTCATACTACGATAAAAGTAGGTCCTACTATGTTTGCGGTTTGATACCGCGCATTAAATTATAATAAAGGATGATACTGGACCCAATACATCACTGCAACAGTCATTTCAATGTTTGAAGATTATTGAATGCTTTTTTTCCCCATTTAGACTATAAAGTTAAAGGCATAATATCACAGATAGTTATGCTTGTTTTGGACTAGTTCTTAGCTATAACTGCAAAGTGCATTCACTTGACATACAATCATGTTTGTACTTCCAACAAGCTTTCCACCGCTGTGTGGTTGACAATTCTCCACTGCACCCACCCCGATAGACAACTAATCGGGGATAGACAACTGCTTTAAAGTGTGGTTAGTATTTTATCAGCTATGGGGAACACTAGTTCTTATTATCCTATAATTAGTTGTATTTAGTTTATCTGGATCCGGAGTTGCTAATTCGCAATACAGTAACACGTGTGGTTGCTATAGCCATAATAATAGGTCGTCCTCCCACTAAAAACAGAACGCGCGGGGGGGGGGGGGGATCAATAAATACAACAGTAATATAAAGTAATATCATATTATTACAATGTATCAATATTATTCTACCTGCTTGGCATGAGAACATGCAATGTATTGCACATTGGCAACATTATATACACTGACGGTTGTTATACAATGGAGTAATAACAGTGTTGAACATGTTATTCTGCTGTTTACATGTCCGTGACATAACGTTAATTATCCGACCAGAAGTGCATCTAACGCCAGGAATGCAACCAGATTGTCTTGATTGATTTAACTTGCCCCCCCAAATCCCGTGTGGTGTAAACATGGGGGTCGGGCTTAAGTGGTATGGGGTCGGGACCAGAGCCAATGTAACGCGATACCCATCGCCCGAAGGAAGAAACGTTATCATGTATAAGATACATGCGCAGTCGTAAAAACCAGCACCATGACTCCCCCAAAGCACCTCTGGCCCCATCCCTGCCCCCCATCCCAAACCCCTCAGCGTCTCTGGCGTCTGCGGGGGGTCGGGCAACAAGGGCCATCGCTTGGATATGAAGGGATGCTGCTTGTTCCGTATTTGGACATGGCATGAGGTCGAGTGGTCAAGGGTCACGTGATCCTAATGATACTACTGACCAGTGGCACGCGTCGCTGACAGCTCGGTGTTATACCGGACCCACTGGACATAATCAGTGACTACTTGGTTACGCTACGTACTGGACCGTGACTAAGTATAACCAGAGATATGGAAAACATTCAGAAACTTTAATCAATCATTTGACTACTAGCTATCTATAAGGTTGTGTACATTATAAAGAAGTATAGAATCCATACTGTTTTGACGACATCGTCAAGTTTCATACGCCAGGCACACATTTAACCCTCTCCATGCTGGAGGCAACTGGAGATGCCTAAACTATAGTGAAAGAGTAGTGTCTGTGCCTTAATCCAGCCGGGAGAAGGTTAATTTACTCTTAGAAACAACCGCAACTTTATTAATACTAATTTATTTAGTCTTTTGGAAACAACAAGCAGCATTTCTGTATAGGATAACATCCTATAGTTTGGCATGAAATTCATTGACCCCCCTATTTCGTAGATTATCTCCGTGAATACTTCATGGAATGAAAAACAAAAAAACACCATTTTCTAATTTCATTTGCCCTAACCAAAATTAAAAAATTAAAAATATTGCACCAGTAATAAAAATTCTGTTTAT
>JAUTBX010160618.1:0-16717 GCA_032361465.1 Lepetodrilus tevnianus
TTTCAGTTGCATTACTTTTATTGGAAGTATCAGATAAATAATGATGACTACATTGTTTCACTTTATAATATACCAATCATATTCACTGTTATTTGGCATTAGCGTTAATTGAACCCTTGGAAGTACCTTATTACCTAGGCATTAACGATATTGCCTAATTTTCCTTATTGCCGCTAACATATACATGTTCGTCACGGATATTCATGTAGGTCACACATGAAGGTATGTGTGGTCAAAACGCCTGGCATTTTCTTTCAAACTTTTAATGAGATGACAAGATAAATAGCGGACTGTTCGCCTTTTTAATATAAACTATAATTCGTTTTATTATTAAGGAAATCAGTAAATAATTATTTTGTGTGAACAAATCATACGTAATTAGTCTCCAGTATATATAGGTCCATTATATAGTTCAAATCAACCGTGATATTATGCGTTTAAAGTAATAAGCTCTTCAAGAACATGCTTGTCCGATGTACATGGTATAAGACTTCACGGCTGTCGGTATTATATGCTAATAATATATTCACGATAGATAAGCCCCAAGTATATTGTCCTATACTATAGGTGCTGGCCGACAGTACAATGCGTCGGACATTCGTTCTGCACTAACGTCGACCTCATTGTCCCTCTACTAACTAATAGATCACGGAGACTTAGTAAACAGTGAACCCCATTGAAACATGGTAACGCCTAGGGGGCTGGGTCCCACTGTGGCCAATCGTTTGGGGAATCAGTACGTATAAGGAAGAATAGATTCGCATGCGATATTTTGTTTAAAACAAATCGGCGTCCGCATTGGTTCTACCTCTAGCCAGAATTAATACGATGCGGTACGATGATATAATGTGCGATTCAATAAGAACTGGACACGAACTGATAGGGATACAATACGATGCACACAGTGGGCTAGGCTGTAAACTTTAAGCACAGTTAATGGACTATAGTTGTTGGTATGAACACACTATTTCTCTTAAATAACTCTTCTGTGAATATGGTTTTCATCTTTTATGGTATTGATACTTACGGCGATTGGTGTCCTACAGGATATTGTAATAGAACGTTTGTGACTGTCTTTCAAAGGTGATTGTGAAGTTAATGTCATGTTAAGTTCTACGTTCTTGATGCTAACACTCTGGAATGATAGAGCCTTGTATGCATTCAGGATATGTTTGGCACTTAACAGTCAGTTGGTAAAAATGAAGTGAAATTGCTGCCATGTAAATGAATACAAGAGAGGCTATAGAGAATGAAATTGAACTGATTGCGTTATCAGTATTGCCATATCGGTATACTACTTTATCTGATAACGTCACTGAAGGACAATCAAAGACATGGATAGAGCTGTTGGAGTATATGTAACTGTTATTGGTCTATACTTTACAATGTCCACGTTTACAAGTACACATTATCTAAAACTAACAGGATAGTTATTAAGTATGCGTTGTAAGTGTATGTCATTAGATAGAGCAGATAACTCTTTCGCCATATATCGACAATGGCATAGAATAAAAATAATAAATCATTAGACATATTCACTGTTTGTTTTATATGGGTTTACAGTCTACATATATATTTAGCGTCCATATCATAATTGCATAGGCATTACGATGTGTTCTTGTCGGGTTTTTTTCTAAATATTGTATATCCATTTACACTTTCAAACACAAAACACCATATATAAATGCTATATAAATGCTATTAGCGAGTAACATAATGAGGTATAGCAAAGACAAACTCAGGCAATGAACGTAGAAGAGACCAACTATAGCAATATAGCAGACCCTGCATGATCAGAGAGTAACTAAAACCCACGCCCCACAGATTTTAACCGCTGTTTAACAGCCTATCGTTTTGACGACTTCATTCACGAAAACATCACTTAATGACTCGGCTCTGAAATCGCGTTCGTAAGATCCGGGGTTAGATTCTAGAGTATCCCATGTCTTCCTTCATATGTCGTACACCGATCTAATAGATTGTCAACAGTAAAATGTAACACAAAACCATCTATCATCTCGGTGGAGTTATGCTGGTAACAGTAGCGGGTAGTCTCCGTTATGAGCAGCTACCCGCAGCTATGGTGTCTGCTGCGACTCCAAGGACAAGCTCGCTTCAGATCAGCACCGGTGAACAGTGGCCTTTTCCTTTAAAAAAAATGTCTTCTTTCAATTACGGAACGTTGCCAGACACCTCATCAAGATAAGAAGATACTTTTCAAGACATATGTATATTTTGTCGGTCGAAGTATCAATTTCGTGGGGGATAAGGTGAACGACCATGCTGCATCCGCTTACTAGTATTAGTGCAGTAAGTTCCTAAATGGGCTTGAACAAGAAATACATATGCCTATTTTTATCAAAAGCATGCTAATTTTATATTAACTGAGGGGAATATGTTTCTACTTTTTGACATTGGCTACTGCGTGATAAATGCCATATTTTTAATTAAATGTTTTATTTCCAACGCTTACATCGTCATATAATGCATTTATTTTCTGCTTTTCTACTTGTACTAATTCAGCCTCGATAATTGAACATAATTCGTCTTCAAAATTGAACATAAGTTTTCTTCATAATTGAAGGCAATTATTGTGTCTTCATTATTGAAATACATTTGTCTTTATATAGTTGGACTACGTTAGCTTCATATTTGAACTAAAATTGTCTTCATAATTGAAAAACATCAGTCTTCATAATTGAACAAAGTTGGCTTTCGTAATAGAATTAAGTCTTCTTAGTTGAACTATTTTTTAAACACCAAATTTAGCCTGCATCTCCCTACATTTAGCCATGGCATGTCATGTATATCTTCCTGTTGGAAAAAATCCACGGATTATCTCATTGATGCTGAAGCCTACAATAATTCCAATCCGAAACTAAGGGCAAAGGTCACATAATCTACACCGCAAAGTGTTGAATCTAGCAACGCAACACTGCTTCACCGTAAGAACAATAAATTTTAGGATTTTATGATGACAGCGAGCACACTGGTCTCAATTATAAACTCACTTTATATGCCAACTGAGATGCTGTATTTTTTCTGCATCGTTATCCTAATGTTACAAAATCTTTGACTTGATTGTCACTGACTCTGTGGACGTATTATACAATTTATGGACAGTGCTAATCCTTACCCTTCTGTCAACGAGAAAACAGATATTCACAGATGTATCGTGGAAACAGTATACTATTCTGTTTATAGAACCTCCATTCAAATCGGGATTTACTTAGTTTAAGATCGTAATTGTTTCAGGAATGTTTTTTTTTATTTAATCAAATATAGGCCTACCCAACATTTAAAATAGGGCCCTATAATGCAGTTTTCTAGTTTGTAAATTTTACCTTACGACCTATTTGTATTACTAATTTTAAAATTTAGTATAAAATGAGTTGCTTATAAAGTCATTAATACGATTTTCTGGTATCTACAGAAAAACAAATATTTAGCACAGTTTTTCTGATGGGTGGGATGCTCCCGAAAATATCGAAATGTAAGCATAGCAAAGTACGGTTTCATGGTCTCCTTCATCCTCGCACCCTAGGGTTACCTTTAATTACGTTCACACTTCACGTGGTACATACACGTTGGTTAGTATGCAGCGAGTCCTGAGCGTAATAAACTATCCCCGGTGTGAGATGATGGGTCTCCGTCGGTCGTTCCAGTAATAATGCTATTAACTCTGGGTTAATTATATATACTATTAGTCATCATTAAACTTCAATAATAATCGAATACTATTACAATTATCGCCCTTGGATACACTACAGATAGCATTATATAGAATTACCTGTTATTGTTTTAATATATTTTTAAATTTGGGATTTTAGCCGCTTTCAAGATTATTTAACGTATACCACGGTTATGTCAGCAGGATGCGCTAAATGCTACAGTAAACATGTGAGCCCCGGCTGGCACTGACAGACTAAGGATAAATAATTACATTGCCACAATACAGAGAGCGCATCCTATCAATTTTCGCGTCAGAAAGGTACGTTTCGCGAACATTGATACAGGGCTCCCGGGGGTAGATTTGAACACGAAACCTTTGGCTCTGAAGTCCAACGTTCTATCCATTGCGCTACCACCCAACCCGAACAGCTTAATACAGTGTGACATAGGACACGCATAGTGAAATATGCAGACAAATACGTTACATGGACAGGAGCATGTAGATCATTACTACTTCAACACTACCTTATGCTCATCATATTACCACCACTCATAGTGCGGATGATCGTGTCTACTGCGCTAATCTATTACACTAATCCTTGGGAGTAAACCTTGTCGTTGTGATTGCACCTGGCGTTAAGCCTGACATTCTGCTTCGTGAAATGTACCCATCTGTGCTTCTGTGAATTCCCATACTCGAAACACAGGCCATTATGACTACACTTAACCTCATAATGACAGATCCTTCGAGGATATGAATAGCATAAAGACATAGCATACACAGCAAATAGCAATGGTAGGCACATACTATTACCTATTACGAATATCTGAACTCATTTTATTTGTATTTATGAATGTACTTAATAAATAGATAGGACAGTGTATACTATTTTGCTTCAAATGCCTTAATACAACTTTTACGAAAGGTAAAAAAAAGCCATATATGTTGGATACATTTCACAAGTATTATGGATAGTGTCGCTATACAAATGTGTATACAATAACCATATGCCCAAAGTACTTGCATAAGAGGCATATTGCTACAATATGGAAGAGTAGGCCTACTCTTAGAAGTGACATGAGTTGTTGTTTTTAAAACGAAAAACTAAATAAACAAAAACAAGCAAACAGGAACAGAAATCTAGTGTATGTGCAGTGTTGTTTATATACTACGGTTAACATTTAAATGACCGGTGATAATTATTGATATGTTTATATTACTTTCAAATGCGGACACATAAACTGCTATCGTGTATCAAAACTGAATAAAATAATTGTAATACAAAGTGTCATGCATGCGATAAAATATAAGGGAATTTTCTCAATACTACAAATGTTGCAGATTCCTCTTTGGATTGTATAACGGCGGCACTTATAAGCTGTCTCTCCAATGTGTTATAAGTATGCGTTTATTTATTTGTTTATGCTAGTAGTCATAGTCCTGATATATGCGTTCCTTCTTAGGGTCCGATTCCCCCATCCGTCGTGTGCCCACCATCCAAGGTGTCAACTGGGGACGTGCTGCAGGTCAAGGTGAAGAGGAAATGTGGCCGCCCCAGAAATCCCATCCCTCGCCACAAGAGAGAGTCTCATATTAACGCCGAGCACAGAAGGAGGGGGAAAATACAGGTAACAATTGCATTGTCAATACAGGTGAGGCGAAACCAGGTACAAGCAACGGCATCAGAACAGCGGATACTAATATTTTTATTATTTTTATTTATTTTTTTAATTATTTTTTTTTTTAAATTTGTTTTTACTTCAAGCATTAAAAACGTACATTTTGGATTACGAATTAAAGTACAGCTAACAACATGTACATGTACTGTTCTGTCCACTATGTATGGGCAGGATGACCACAAATAAAACCAAATTCATATTTTCTCTTAGTATTGCTATTGGTCATGAGACCTTGACGATTAGATCTGAAGTTGTCTGTTTGTCTGTCTGAAGCGATCGGAACAAGGATCATCGTTGCAAAGTTTTACATGAAACGCACAGGGCGAGTTTATATTGATGTTAAAACAAACGTAGATGTGCTTCAGGCAGTTCCAATGACAGTTGACAAATAACTAACTTTCTATCACATCGGATGTTGAGGCAAATTAATTATTTAAGATAGATGCAAAGCACACATGACACCTTAAAATAAATTCCCGTCAAACATCTACCATTGTTATGTCTTTGTAAGATTATATGATAGACAATTAAAGGTATGCAATCAAAGTTTGACGACATATTTCATGGGCAAACGTATTTTACCTGAACGTATTATATCTGATAAGTACTTTTGGACAACAAGCTGCTTTTTTCTGGATGTCCCACTGGTTTTCCTGAATATTTTCATCACGAGATAAAAACTAAAAAGCTAATTAAAACATAAACTATACAAATAGTTAAAACCATTGTAATAATAATTTTACGTGCACTTGTTTATTATTATTATTTTCGTAATGGACCCGACTGAATGTCCAAAATATGGAATCGTATTTTATGTTTGCTTTCGATCGCCCGAGCCAAAATTGTCACAGAAACATCCACAAACCAGAGAGTCAAATAACTACGTCCATATAGATTATCTGGCATAAGGTGCTCCATATCAGAGCAAAAATAATGGTCACACGATAAAGTGTCCTGCCACAGAATTCTGATAGGATCTAGTTAGGTTCCTGGAACTGTACATATAACTGTGTTTGCCGTGTATTTGTTTTCAGAATGGATTCCAGACCCTCAAGAATATTGTACCTAAAGGCGGAGTGACATCAGTGGGCAGAGACAGCAAGTCAGACATACTTTTCAAAGGTAAACTCACGCAACTCACGCAACTAGAGAACACGGATCATGAAATCAGCACCTTTGTGCACAACATACCTTCTCGTTATAACTTACCTGGGGAACTATACTCGTCCGATGGCAATAAACCCAGCTGTGAATGGGTACCCGTAATGATACTATGGAATTGTGAATGTTAAAGTGACAATCATATTCATATTGTATAAACCTGAAAATCTTATGAAAATTGTCTCATACCAAAGGGGTATGACATTGGCATGTGAATGTTAACTTTCTGGCGCCTTGAATCGTAACTTCGATTGTGGACTTCCCATGGAGTTAAGAAGGAGCATTAGCACACTGATCCATTGACCGGGGTAATACTATAGCTTTGATTTGGAGCATCGATTTAGTACAATATAAATGCGCATATTATTATTATTAGTAGTAGTAGTAATAGAAACATTAGTAAATAAGCAAAACTTACTTTGTCAGCTGCTACCACGTTACACTCCGTAATTCAGATCATGCTATATGTTATGACCTTCCTGCATTGAACATGTTAACCGTTAACTTCTGATCAACATGATAGCTGATCTATCTAATCCTCATAACGAATGCCCTGACAATAATCTACGTTACAATAACCACCCATTGTTTACATATAGTCACGGTAGATGATGACGGTACACAAGCGTGTCAAATACGGTATTTGCAGTCCCTGGACGGCGCTATATGCTACTAAAGTCATTGTTCCAAATGCAGGTATAAATAATCGAAGTATAGGTAATAGTTCTTACAAGGTTTTCCATCTATCCCGCAGCCGCTGACCACAGCAGAACGGTGCAGGGAGAATGCGATGAACAAAGGAAAATGATTGACGCACTGAAGCAGGAAATGGAGATCTTGAATGATGAGATTCAGTAAGTAACCCAATAGGAATGACAACGTGCACCATTGATTAACAATACTAGCTCTTGATCTTATCCGGAACTCTCCTGTTGGAAACGGTGTTCCACGGGCTGATGATGGCATGGTGCATTAAGTGTCCCCAATGTTGGCCGTGTCATTGCTGGGGGAAGGTTGGATCAGTCCATGGCAATAGTGTGGTCGATTGCTGGGGTTGGAGGACATGTTAGGAGAGATCGGTGCACTAAGTACATGTATACAGAATTGATGCACCTCCTTTGCATTTCATAATGTTAGATGCTATCCGCTTTATGTAATATGCAATAATTATGCAATGACGTACGGAGCCTACTCTCCTCTACATCAATCATCACTGAACCATGGATACACAATACTATACACAATTGACCCTATATACCACCTTGGGAAAACAAACAGGAAAGCATATAAACAAACACAAAACGTAAACAGGAAATTCCGATCACAAGACTCGGTAAACAAAACAGGAAAATCTATATTTAAAATAGGAAACTGAACACAAAACTCGGCAAAAAACCCGAAAACTTTGTAAACAAAACATGACAGTCGGTATACAAAAGAGGAAACTGTAAAGGGGAAACGGGAAAAGGGGAAAAGGGGAAACGGCATAAGAAACATAGTCCTGTCTCTGGATCATAACAACATTTTATCAGGATACTGGCAGGACATTTTCACTTCGCGTGTCCTGCCATGCCTTATTGTTAAGCTGGATTCATACTTTTAACGGCGTTACACGGCGCAACACACTTACCGGTGTAGCAGCCAAAACACACTCTCCCAGGAAGCTCAATCTAGAGTGTTTTGGGGCTGCTGCACCGGTAAGCGTGTGCTAGCGAGTTGCCGTGTGCCACCCTTAAAAGTATGAATCCAGCTTTAGGAACATAGAACAGCACCCCTAACCCTTGTTTCTGTGTAATCCATCCATGTTTAATCCATCTGTGAGGTTGATGTTCACGGATATGTTTTCTTGATAGGATGCTATATGTTCTATGTTATTGCATGTCCCTCACAGAGCATACCAGGCGTTTATGCCTGATGGGAATCTGTTCGATCCACCGCATGTCACCATGGAGGACCGGCTGAACGAGTACGTCCAGGGAAGAACGAGGGACAGCTGGAAGTTCTGGATTGTATCCTTCACAATCATCCACAATCATAATCAGACCGGCTTTAATACGGATGTTGTTTTTTAATTGGGTTGTCAGTTATTGGCAGGAGGAAACCCGCAACATTAGCGCTTAATATTGCAGTAAATCTGCAAGTACCGGGCTGGTACTGAAATACCAAGGATGATCACTGCATTGACGCTCTACAAACAACGCATCCCATCAATATCGCGTCATGAAGGTAACCTTCGCGAACATTGATGCCGGGCTTCCGGGTCTGAATTCGAACCTGGAACATTTAGTTCCAAAGTCCCAATGTTATACCATTGCGCTAACACCTGCCACTATTGGCCGTATTGATACACGCGAAATTGCATTTCGACGTAATGATCAACCAGCATGGTAGTTTACAACATATATTCAGATAATTATAATTTATAGAAATACAAACAAAGGTCTATGAAGTTCTATCCTTAACAGCGGGACAGTTCAGCTTCATCATCCGCCCATTGTTCGAGTCGTATAACCAGTGTGTCTCCACCACAACCATAGAAGAATTTTTCCACTCGATTTTAGAATGGGCAGCAAACAATTTATCTCTAGCCAATCTCAGATCAGGTATTTAAAGATTCCATTAACATTACCATTAAAGTAACATATTATGCACCATCGCACCCCAGCTGTACTTAATTCCGTTCATACTTAACTTTATGTAGTACACCCAGACTTCATGTGTGATACATGAAGTGTGTCCTGGACAGAATTAAGTGCCCCCGGAGTGCCACTGCCAGTGTGCATAATATGGTTGTCAATGACGATATTGTATTAACTGTTTATATCGCAGTCCTGGGGCATATAACAGAGTGTTTATCTACTTGTTGCCATCCACGCTGGGACAAGCGTGCATTATATGAAATGATTAGGTATTATTAATTCAAGATGGTAAATAATTTAACATGGCAAACACCGGTAGCAGGCCCAGAGATTACGAAACATTTGTAGTATAATTTCATGCTCACGCTCAGATTCTACATGCGGATTTGTGAACACATGCAACTTTGAGTTGCGCATGATCTCGTACTCAACCTTTCGTAATCTCAGGACCTGATATTGCACACATCTAGGTCGTCAGTGAGTTCTTGACAATCGTCTTTCAGTTGTGTTCGGGTCTCTACGTTCCATAAGCACACAGACGTCCATCATGAACGAGCCTCTGAACCTACCGGACGAAGCCCTCACTCAAACATCAGGGCTGCTTCTGGATTCCGCCTTCATCCAATCTACCGTGGATCTGTTGGACAAAGACTTCTCTCTGTCAGATCCTCTGTTTAAAGACTTGTCTCTGCCGGAACTCACTTACACGACTCTTTGACGTGAAACATGTTTTAGTTTAGGCTGTCTGTGAGTATGCTTACCCTGAGCCAAGCCAGTTTGTACATCATGATCTGCGGGTTGAGGGCGCGATCTACGAAACCGCAACTGATGCTATCTGCTGGAATGGATCAAGTTCTTCCGACGGGTAGGAGGTGTTGTGTGCCGTTGAGGTGGACGTGGACACGACGTGGCGGAGGTCGTGCTACAGGGGTAGGCTACCTTCTGTGTGTACGAGCAAATGCCAAGTCTCACCACCGCACGTCTTTAGCGCGATATTATTTGTTCGAACTCGGACATCATCGTCGACGCTTGACGGAGTCAGCGGTATTCATCGTGACTTGTGGTATGCTATTACGGTTGCATATTTATGCACAGGACTTTGAATACTTATACTAAAATAGTATATCATCTATCTATATATAGCAAGGATAGATAGATGATATATAAAAATGTATTATAATTATTCAAAGTCCAGGGGGCCTATTCTCGAAATGTTCTTACGGTCGCAAGACAATCTTAGCGATACTTATAGTATGGCTACGATGTTCTTAGACTATGAAGTTCGTAAGAACGTTTCGAGAATAGCCCCCTGTGCTTTATGTCAGCAGGCTCAGATTTCTCGAAACCAACTTGAGTTTCAGATTTTGCTCAGTTGATATTTCTCCCATTGACTCAAGGCTGTAACGAGTAACATCTCAGCAAGACTTGAGTTTCTACTTATACCGACCGCATACTGGAGATTTTCGTCGGCGACCGGTCGCCGATTTGCGTTGGGTTTCGATCGTCTTGTGTGCGGTGGGTAGGAGATCGGTCGCCGCTTTGTATCTATTTTTATTTTAGACTAAAAATCGCAGTCACCGTCCACCGCACACTGGGGATTTCCGTCGGTCGACGCAAAATCGGCGACCAGTCGCCGACTAGAATCTCCAGTGTGCGGTCGGTATTAACAACACAGCAATAAGTCAATTGGGGAAAGCTCAGTTGAGCAAATTCTCAAATTCAAGATTGTTTTGATACCATATTGTAAAAGATCGCATGTTGTACATATGGTCAACGAAATCAGCAATATTTGTTGAAATAGTATAACTATAAGTGGTGCTGGAATGTTTAAAGTTTGGTATGAAGGACAGAATACAGAATCATACATTGTCACGCCTTGTCTCAATTATCAAGTATGTGAAGATCATCACCAAATCACCAGTATACTAACACAACACGTGAATAGCACCAACAAATACAGTAAATTTTAACGGATATTAACAATGATTAACATACTATGCAGTTATGATATATTATCAAGCAGAGTAACATTCCTTTGAATCTGATTGACAGTGTGTAGTCTCATAGCGCATGTTGCACGATATACTTGCATACAATAACGTCTAGCACACACGTACGACTATGAGACAGACTTATTGTGAAACTGGACTGTCTTGTCGGGCTATCAGGTCCTACGTATGCTGGACGCTTTTAAAGGCATAATATCACAGCTGATTGACCTAACTAATGGACAAACGAATTACGCTTGATTTATTCACCCACAAATTGTTATTTATTTACTGATGTACTTAGTCCCTAGTACTCCATAGTTATACCACAAATCATATTTTATATTAAATAAGGGAACGTTCCGCTATTTATTTTGTCTTTAATGCTATAGCAAGAAGCAGTTGTCTATCGGGGGTTGCGGTGAATATTTATCAACCATACAGCGGTGGAACGCTTTTTGGAAGTACTAACATGAGTTTATGTATATCGAGTGAATGTACTTCGCAGATAGCTAAGAACTAGTCCAAAACAACCATAAATATATCTGATATTATGCCTTTAAGACTCCCGATTCTCTTAATAACGCCTGTCGTAAGACTCTTAACGTCCTTACACACCACAGGCGAGCAATTTATCGCCGCGACAAACAAACAGATAGGAACTTAATTTATTGAAGTTTGTCATTGGGAATTTCGCTTTTGGTATAATATGATAAGGTTCTATCGCAGAACGTAAATCGTCGATAATGTTGTCGCGACATTCGCCTCTGGTGTGCAAGCACCTTTACGTTTGCCCAACTCATAATTTAACAGGTTATATCTTTACATTTATATCTGGCTGTGACCCTGTATAGTGTTGTAGAAATCCCCATGTAATATGTATATCCCACGAATAGTAGCGTGGACTTGTGATAAGCACCCGATGTGTGATGGGCATGTCTTCAGCACATGTCAAATACTAGGAGTTATAAGTATGACTGGTAGAATCGGGTCACATTCACTCATTTATATTTCATCACTTGTTTTACCCAGAGTACAGGTTACCTCACATGTATTCACAGATCTATGGATGGCATCAACATATTCATAAAGAATCATATCATACCATATAGAAATATACATATTCATGAATCATATGGAATTATTTGTATATTATTATTCATAAGAGAATTATATTTTATATTCAAGTTGATTCCTTTCATTGTAGTGTTACTCGTAAATGAAGCCAGTTCTTAGTTAATGCACATACTCAAAAGAATGTTTGAACTCGTATTACATTGTTTGTTCTATCTCATATTTTTATCGTTAGAAATACATGCCATACAGCTGTGTATAGCAGTGATCTCGTTATTGTTAATCATGTTTCTACTTATATATCTTTGGCTAACCTTTGTTAGACCATCACCTGTTAACACACTCTGTGTATAAGTTACACGCAGAGATTATCTTAACATTTGTTTGTCTAACAAAGTAAAACTAAAAATTGTATAGGCAAAGTCTTTGGAACACAGTGTTGTGTATGGAGATGACGTCACTATCATAAATCTGTAACCCTCTTCCTGCTGGAGGCAACCGGAGATGCCCTAAAGAGCAGTGTATGTGCCTAATCCAGCAAGGAGAGGGTTAACGGAAATGAAGTCTACCATGATTTAGCAGTCTTCGTTGGAGGTTGTAATCCGATGTCTGATGACTTGTCACAGTTCTCTCCGGTCTCCAACGTCTCAATACTACAAGCTAGCCCCTTTGCTATATAATATTCGTGCATGTGTCACCACCAACTTAAATAACTTGTATTCAAATTATCAAATATAATCTCCGGTAATTTAATTTGATACAGTACAGCAATATACCGTTAAATATGGACACGTCATGTATATGTGACAGTAGGAAAAGGAATGCATCAAAGTAAACAGATACCTGTGAAATGTTTAAAAGAAAATGCAAATGCAATCTATCATCAGTCAACCATATATCCCAGTGTCATGGAGATAGTATAGACGTCATGGGAACGTATAGTTCACAAGCGAACAGATGTATATGAAATAAATGCAGTTTTATTTCAAATGTCCATTGTTCAATAATTGCGAAAAAAAAAAAGAGTATTTAAAAATAGAAAACAACTTCCGCCAAGACCCAGACAAGGACTAATATGTATATACCATTACTTAGCATGTTCATGTTACTTATATTAATAAAGCTATGTATACTGTATATCACCATATTCTTCACATACACCCCACTGCCATGACGTCAGTAATCATGACAAGGTCTGTTGCCATTCTTGCCTTGCAAATGATGGATGTTATTTTCTATATGTTACATCAATGGACTTTGTTTCATTATGAATAAATGTTATAAAAAAAATGTCAGTTTGTTACTTTGTGATTTCAACTTAAAAGGGATTCCTACTTGTGCACGCACAGGGGACGTGGCAAGTAGATGCACATTGTACGGACATGTGTGTACCAATATTTCCCTTCCGTAAATCTGTTATACAAGGAGAATATGCCATTATATTACACATCTAGCAACAATATACAAAGAAACTGCTGCCATTTTATATATTATCAATTAATTTTCAATGCAATAGCAAATAACCGTTATATGGCACACGTATTTATATAGTAATACGTCGAATTTACCATCTAGACATTTAATAATGATACTAATTATAATACGGAGTAGAAACGCAATCTTCTTTACAGTTTCATCAGAATCTCACTAAATACAAACACCAAATAATCAAGTTTTAGTATTAATCTAACTGAAGTGAAGACTGAATAGAAACAGTAAGATAATGCCGGATGGTGTGAGGCTAAATGACACCAGGAGATATATCTATATGCGATTACACTGCAGAGCTACCGGACTGAGAATTAAGTTACATTTCATCACTGCAGTTATATTCATTCCCACAGGTCATGTTTCAGCTAAAGAAAAACGAGGTAATTATTCACAATATAGTAGCATCTCTGGGGGATTACGATGTGATTCAGTATTCTCAAGACCATCACGAATTCTCTGCGACATTCGAACCAGAGATGTAACATGTATATGTATGCATTAATCATTCTTGTAGTTATACTTATCTAGCTTAACTAAACACATGTATACACATTATACCTGGTTAAATACATATACCACCTTCCATTGAAATATTGCAGTTACACCTATCTAGCTTAAATATATATATGTATAAATATACCTGGTTAACCATGCATCCCTTCCATTGGCAATTCACCATTGATTATGTATGCACATTTAGTTTATTTTAATACAAGGCATCAAGTTCGTTAAAGGCATTGCATTTGTTTCAATATTCACTTTGCAAGATTGGTAAAAGTAAGTTTGTCTGTGAATAGTTCCAAAAGAAGCAAAATCAATGACATAATATTAACTACTAATAGCCCCAAACCAAGTGTATTTCCACCAATAAGTATCATAACTGTTCATGCATGCACACATGGATGTTTTAGAAACACGGTATTGGTAATTGATTCATCAATTTAAGGACATCAAAGTCAGGGGTATAATGGTCATATCTATAGATGTATTTACTTTGCAAGTACAAATACAGTCAAAAACATCAACAAAGTCAGGGGTATAATGGTAATATCTATAGATGAATATATTCTGCAAGTACAACTACATATAACAACAGGATCATCAACTGTTCATATACAGTTGGATAGCAACAACCTTAAAGTAGGTCATTGCATTCAAGGTCAACTTGGTATTTCTATTTCCTATTACTCATACCAATTCATATGATAATTACTCAGCCTATACCTACCAATACCATATATGTACACTGCATCTAGAGAGTATTACCACACATGCGGTACGTTATTATTTGTATATTATTAAAAGTACAGCAATACCAAAATACATTCCTATTTTGACGGGCCTTGTACACCATACCATTGTGAAGTTATTGGAAAGCGGATTAAGGCATACTATCACAGATTGTTGACCTATATAATGAACAAACACATTTCAATCTGAGAATACCTACGCTTGATTTATCTACCCAAAAGTTGTTATTTACTGTTTCCCCCAACACTCGATTTTTTAAAACTTATTTTCTAAGAGAAAAGGGAACGTTCCTCTAATTATCTTGTTTTCGATACATCAACTGATCTATGAATGAAGGGATTCTAAGAAAACCTAGTCGTACCACTTTGAATTCTTATAAAATGTAGTCGTACCACTTTGAGATGCCCCTTTGCATTAATATAAAGACTTCTGTGTATCGTATGTCAAGTGAATGTTGCAGCTTTAGCTAAGAACTACCACTAGTTCAAAACAACCATCACTGATAGTATGCCTTTATCACTAAGCAGCTATCATTCGTGTATTCTTATACTACGGTAGTCCCTCCACTGGATTTATAGACAACACAAATACACTGGCACAAGTATTCCCCAAATGGAGCACAGTGTTATAGAGGTAGCAAGCTTATGCCATTGTGTAGCACTGTTGAGCAAAGTCCTTAGATCCACACTGCTCCAGTCCATCCAGCTTAATGGATAAAATGTAAACATTCTAGTGCCTTAATATTTACTATGAATATTTACTATGAGAATGTGAAATGCTCCATTGACCATGTCAATACTATATTGTTATGAGCAAGCTTTGGGGCATGCATTTGGTGATTTCTTCCTGCCCCACACTGAGACATAGGTTGGAAAACTGGTGGTGTCACCTTAGGCAAGTGACTTAGTTGCCTCTGTTCACCCAGCAGAGAATGGGTACCCGGAAGCATGAGATGGACATGTGAATATAACCTTGTAGCTCCTTCAACGGCAGCTTGGGTTGCATATCTCCAGGGAGTTGAAAAAGAATTGAGTGCACACAGATCCATTGCCCAGGCCCCCGTTGCACGACGCTCTTGTAGGCTACAACTATTGTAAGGTCAACGCTTTCTATTGTGGCAGGAGCCCAGTTACAACTATTGTAGCGCTACAAGAGCGTCGTGAAGGGTATTAATGTAAGTGCTATGAGCATACCTAATGATGAGTTTGGCGCTATATATATGGACACATTATTATTATTATTATTATTATTATCTATGTCTGACTCCTGAGTTGACTAACAGCATCTGCCAGCTGCCTGTATTCCTCTATGGAGTTGTAGATGTGTGCGGATATCCTCACATATAGACGACCATCCACTGCCTTGATTGGAACCTGACATACAATATATAATTGCAATTTTCTAAAAGTAATGTTTTTATCATATTATTCTTATTTCTGCAGGAAATTAATGAATGTGGCAGAATAATTTATTTGGCTTGGTTAATACATTTCCTTGGTGTCATAATGGTCAAAGGAAATGTCTGTTGTTTTACTATGAACAAGGAATGAACTACACTCTAAAACTGAACATCATGTTGCTGCATTATGAGTGGGTAAAGCCTGATTAATGTTATAGCTGGACTAGAGGACCTGATGACAAACAAAGCCTATATAACAACAAAAGTCATACTCATAGACTAGTAATATAGTCCGGCAGCCAAACCCCAATTTAGGGCCTAACCGTGTTTTGGCGTCCAGACAATGTTTTTTTGGTGATTTG
>JAUTBX010160951.1:18618-34225 GCA_032361465.1 Lepetodrilus tevnianus
AAGAACCTACTGGAAGAGCCTCTAAGAACCTACTGGAAGAGCCTCTAAGAACATATTGGAAGAGCCTCTAAGAACCTACTGGAAGAGCCTCTAAGAACCTACTGGAAGAGCCTCTAAGAACCTACTGGAAGAGCCTCTAAGAACCTACTGGAAGAGCCTCTAAGAACCTGCTCCAAGCCTACAGCTGACTGTAGCTAGTAGCAGGACCTTCTTCAGAGTCGAGCAAAGCAGGACCATTACTTCCCCCTTCCAACGCCATCATACATGTTTTAGTAGGACGAAAATGTAGAGAAACATCAAATATGGCCGACCAAATTGGCCATACTCATCCCGCTTCAACGAACAGATTAATCTAGCAACAGCAAATACTGTGATAATGACTGACCTGGGACATCGAGGCTACCTGGAAATGGCAAATGAAGGAATCTGAGGATATCAATATTTCCTTTTGATCCGATTGCGGATTATTGCTGCGGCTGTATGACCTTCCGAAGGTTATTTTATCTCCCAGAGTCTCGACACGCATGTCGCGATTTGACAATGACTTCTTGAGTAATACATCCCACCTTTGGCAAACAATCTGCCATTACGACACTCCATAATCAATACGAGTTATGACACGGAACAATCTGCTTGCAAAATATTAATTAAATACCCTGGGGGCTGGATTTTTTCAAAGAAGAACTATAGCTTGCGTTGTGATTGATACTCAAGATGTGAAATCAAGACGCAAGACTACGTGTCAATCTTTCTGCCTAAAATATCCGTTCACGTAAAAAGATTACTAACAAATGAATTTTTTGGAGATTTTAAATTTAATACTGTTCGCCCACACAGTTTTAAGGTGTTCTACATTCAATAACTCCTTGAACACTGAAATAGCCAAGTGGTGAAGAGAGTAAAAAGATAAATGGTTCATGATTTAAAAAAAATGTGTGTTCTATAGATATTTCGTAGAACATGTGTACAGAATATTTTATTAAGAATCTGAACGTTTGTATTTGATGCATCTGTATGAGAATTATACCAGATCACTGCCCAGGCTACAACTGTTTCACAAAGTCCACTTTTGTTTCCTGAAACTAGTTACATTTCAGTTTGACATCCTCTTAAGGCAGCAGGTAAAGCAGGCAGGAAGACGTAGCCCACTTTACCCTGACATTCTGCAGTTCCGATGTGAACAAGCTATAGCACCAAGTCCTCCTACACGGCCGATAAGCTGCATTCGAAAATTATCAGAGCGAGATGAAGTATTTGTGAAATGTAGACCCCCGTTCTGCCTCCCAGCTGTCAGGCTGGAAACCAATCTCCCCCTCATCCCTCTCCGACCCCACCCAATCGTTCCTCCCCTCCCTCCCCCGCCCCCCCAAAGACTGTCCTAATCCTTGCAGACTTCACTGAGACATAAACAAAGCAGGTCAGCGGAACAGGTGAAACCACAGACATGCTAAAACATCTCGTATCTTTTACTTTACTGAGTATTCCAATCCAAGGCTTAATCTGCTGACTACCTTCCTGGCATATCAGTGGATCCCTCCCTCTGGGGGTGGGGGTCGGAGGTTGTGGAGTGGGGGAGGGGGTGGGTACCTTATCACATCTAAGCTCATCCTGTGCAGCTACTACAACTGCTGACATTTTGACTCATTTTACCTTAATCTATTTTTCATTTAATTTCACGTTTTCGCACAATTTTCTCACAGGTTGTCCAGAAAGAGTACATGTTTATGAAACTGTAACTTAAGAGAAAAAAAGAACATATACTTTCAGATATGAACCCGTCATTGGTACAAGTTTGACAGATATTTATTGGCCTTTAGGTCTGGTATATTCACCAACATATCTATTTTTGAATTCTGTATATACATAGGAGATCTACTTGAAAGTTATTTTTGTAACCAGTAACCTTTTTTTGGTATCATTCTCAGACAAGCATCAAAATATGGAACCATTAAAGAAATGGTGAAAATAGCAGGGTTAGTGTCAGGGTTTGTATCTTTGTATGTTCATTGTTTTCAATACACCATCAACATCATAATCTAATATATAATAATCCTACAATTGTTTTCAAGATTTGATATAATCCTCAACCCAACGCATATATGTATATGCTACCCTAACTATCTACAACCCAACCCTACCCCAACCCATATATGCTACCCTAACTATCTACAACCCAATCCTACCCCAACCCACCATCAGCCTTGCAACCTCAACCTACAAGTGACCACCCAATACCTGGGTTCGATACTTCTTCAAAACATTAAATCTCACCCGATGTTTATACCATGTTTCGTTCCATGTCTGGAAGCCCGGAACCTTTTCATCCAATCCACAGACATATGGCTAGATTTGGCCATCATCCAACAAATCTCAGGAAATGTGGCTAAACTCACGATATGTGGCTAAACTCTCTGGATATGCCATGTGCCACACTCTAGCCACAAAAATTATCCTCACTTAAATCTTCCAGATAGATACACTAAGTTCACGTGTTGCATAAAATGCTAGTTAAATACTGCATAAGTCTCTTGCAGTTAAACTTTCATGATCTGAAATACGCAATAAACTTACAAATACCTTTCAAGTCGTGTCTCAGTTATAAATAAAATTCCATAAATCATTAACAAATATATTTTAAAACCCTCAATATAACAGATTTTATATCCCTGAAATCTATAAACATACACATTTAGATAATGCTGTTTTATAACAAAACTTGAGTAGTACAAAACAACAGCAGTGTGGAAGAAAGCCATCATTAATACACCATGATGCGCGCAGATGCCATCTGCTCAAATGTTGCAACTTTATCTTTCAATGAGAAGCGTGACCTGGTACAGCTCAGGCAAACAAAGCAGAAGGTACGAAGAAGTGAGTCAGAAATATTGCCATTGGCTTCCCCAGATACCTGGGGCAATACGCACAACGTATCCAAGCCACCCTTTTTACCAATGAGCAATATCCAATATCGTTCACAGCTAGTATTCATGACAAGATATAATGTCCAGGGTTTACCTGTACAATGCTATCTGGGGCAAGAAACAGATGTAATTATTACCTTTATGGAATTCATGCTGTCGGGTTGACCAACAATGCTTCTGATATTGGATTCCCTTGTTGTGACATGATAAGTATGTGATGGACAATGCATGGGTATATTGAAGCATATTCCGTTTGTGATATGAACTTATGATATAGGATTACGTTATTGTGACATGTTAAGTAGAATATGTGGGTTATTGAGGCATGTTCCATATGTGATGTATACAATATGGGTTACTGAACCATGTAAAACAGACACTATCTGAGACTATTGTTCATTTAAATATATTTGATATGATGAACACAAAATGGACCTGATGTTTCGCATGAGTGAGTGAGTGAGATGAACACGCTATTGTTCCACACTAATCTGGCTATTGTTCCAGATAGAAGCTAACTAGGCTGTCCTTCCAAATGAACACTGCCTATTGTTCTGGATGGACACTACCAAAGCTATTGTCCATATGAGATGGACACTACCCAGGCCTATTGTTCCACATAATATAGACACTACCAAGGACTCTAGTCAAGACCAGCATTCCAGATGGACACTAACCAAACCCATTGTTCCGGATGGACACTAATTGACACTAACACAGACACTAGTTAAGACCAGCATTCCAGATGAACACTAACCAGGGCTATAGTTCTACATGATGGACACTAGTCAAAGACCGCCATTCCAGATGGACACTAACCAGCCTATTGTTCACGGAAGTGGGTAAAGAGGGCAAGGATGAAGACGGCTAATTCAGCGCAGAATGTCCGACTATAAATAAGCCATATTTATGTTCTCATTTATCGCCAGGCATGAAGTATCTAGGCACACTGTAGGAGCATACTGTGGTAGTAAATCTAATTCTCCTGATATTCTGGTAAGCACAGACAGATGGCCCGTACATTTTAGTTATTACTTATATTATACCTACCACAGTCACCTTAATAGATCAGCCTGATCTTTCGGTACTTAAGGGCAGCTTTGAAGATTTCGGACATTAACTCTGCATCAAAGAGCCAGGTATATTTTTCTTGGTTAAAAAATTATCCATGGTTCGGGTAATAGAAAACAGGGTACGACAAATTATGACTCATACATTTTCTAGATTAATATACCAATAAAAGTAACATGAGAAATAGTGAGGTAATGATGGGAGTTAACTTGCATCATTATGGGATAAAAGGTATCTGAATTAGTTATGGTTGATGGTTTATGTGATAAGACAAATAGTAATATTTAATAAGCTTAGCAAGAGAGACACTAAAACCGACACAACAATAATGAATTGGATCGAGTTAAGCATATCTATTCATAAGTTTTCATACAAGGAGCACACACGTTTGACATTTTGCATAATTGTTTTTGGAACAAATTGTGTTTACAATTGAGGTCCAACACTTAAGATAAATGCATTCTGAAAAAGTACATAATTAGTAAGATAAAAAAAGAAGACACTATATTTGATGAAAATTCAACTCACGCAAAGTCCAACTCATGCAATGACCGTTATCTCAGTGTTAACAAGACAGGTGATGAGACGGTCAATCCATATTTCACAACAGTTGACCAGCTGAAAACTATATCGTCTGTCCGTCCCACCGGTCACTCACAACGTCCAGCTGCTGTCTGGAGCTTGACCACTATCACCATTATCCAAGACAGATTATACATCATCCCCTTCTTATCTGGACTTATCTCCTCACCCCTGTATCTCCCCTCCCCCCGGCACGGTATCCAACCTATCCCTCATGATCAGCTAACTGTACTGGCAACATACTCCACATCCTCCTCTAGTCAGCAGAGTGTCACACAATGCCTTAATCACCTGTGGAATGTTTGCAGGAAACTATTACGTAATTTGATTGCATTCGGTTATGAATTAAGCATAAGCTGCAATGGTCATCCATCCTCGTGTGTTTATTCTGACAATGGTTGCGTGCATGGCTGCCCGACCATGCGTAAAGTTGAATGTTGTCGTGATGCGTGTAATCCGCACAGCTACAAACTCCAGAAGGTATGCCAATGGATCATGTAATAGAAATTGTCGTCATTGTGCAATATTTATTCCGGGGGATGCAAAGTTGTCCAGTTTTAATTAATTTCATATATCCTGCTTCATTTATCATTCTAAATATAACACATCTCATCAATTAATTCCATATATCCTGTTTCATTAATCATTCTATAAATACACCAACCCACGTAACTTATTTCAACATGCTCATCTAGATTTCATAACGGTATAATGGTGAATCCTTGAATAACCAACGAGAACCTTCTTTTCCCCCGCCACCTCAAACGATTTCCAACACAACAGTTGCAAGCAACAAACTGCAGATGTTTCATACGATCATTAAACACAATTGCGGCGATTTCTTTAGATCCCGATCACTTTGAAAGTGAGTTATGAAATTCAATAATCCCTTGTCTGAATGTCTGGTAGTATCACTTTCACAGACGATTGATTCCAGGGGATCTATTTGTGTGACTCACAAGCGAGTTCTGGCCGTTACCTGGAGCTGTGGCCACAAAGAACAAAGACTCTACCTGACCAAATGTACTAATTAGTTGCATCCCGTGTGCGCGCGCCTGTGACTCATACATCTCACGACACACATCAAACGGGAGGTGGTTAGTTACACCAGCATCTCCCTCGTAAAATTCCGAACGTAATGTTCCGTTTGGGACCTGCAATTTAAACAGTGAGCTCGATGACAAGGGAAAAGTTACGAGTTATGAGTCCAGGGAGAACGCGCGGCAAATGTACCATGACGCTGCCGTCGTGCAGCATGACAGGTGTGATCTGTAACATTGTTGCCGATACAAAGATGGTTCCACAACAATGGCGCCCAATGTTTTGAGAGAATTAATTATCGCTTCATTATCAGCATGCACCAGAAGCTATGGGAAGCTGGAATGTCTTGGAATACCGAGAACTTGTGAGAACCAATTCATGCAAGAGCTATCACCTCCAGAAAAATAACTAGATGACATTTGTGTGGGAGATGTAAGCAATGTAAGCTGAAAGTCCCAATTGATAACAAAATCAACATTCCAATGTCGAAGCCAAACACAAAGAAGTTAAACACTTATAATCACGTAATAGTCTTACATCCTTCTCAAACTTTAATTTGATTTGATTTAAGAATTCCAAACTTCCTCAATTTGGTTCATCTTTCAAAGAACCGGACAAATTCAGAACCAGACAAATAAAACAAGTAAAAAAACACATGCAAATTGCCCAATTGAATCAAATGGTCGAGCATTCCCGATTAAAATTCAATTGCATTAGGTGCTCCTTGAAATGAGATTTAAAATGGATTGCATGGCAATCTCTCTGTCCATTTCAGGACGGATGGAGTTAAATTTCATGTGAAATGACCAATCTTCAGAAATATAATGGGAGGTTTGAAGCGGAATTGAGCGCATGCATCTCATACAAATGGCGGAACAATGGGACAGAATCGAGAGTTATCTTGGTCAAACGATCTCGTTGAAAACATACATACATAGATATTACACAGCCGCTTACCAAAAACAAAAACTCATCTACTTTCGCTCGTGTTTCTGTCATCAACTCCACACATTACTTTTTTTCCTGTCGAGATAGACCCGCTGTCACCATGACGATGTGATGTAAACAATTCCCAGGGTACATCATTGAGACAGTTTAATGACTCCCAATTGGCTGGCCACAAAACAACATGGCTGCCATTGTTATTACCCATCATGCTCTTCTGTCTTTATTGGGCTGCCGTTATAATCTAAACAGAATCTTTATTATGGCCTTCTATGTGAGGAGCATGTCAATTTCCCCCCCATTTCCATGGCAACCAAGAATGACCATCCACATACGAGGGCTATACCCACTACAAGTAATTAACTTCTCAATGTCCCTGAGATAGTTTATCTGATTAACAAATTACTTTTTAATAATCAAATTATGAGAATCCAATAAAATGTCGAGACACACTTACCATAAATCAAAAGAGGACAAACAGTGGTATTCAAAAATAATGAAAAATGGATTTTGTACTCAGCTGCAGACATTGTGCATAATATTTCGGGATATTAGTCTATGTTTTATATCATATTTCAAAGGTCTTCACCGTGATGCTACCTAGATATCAAACTGCTTTCTGAATTCTAGTGTGGATGCTGCAGAATCAAATTTCACAAATCCTAATTAATGTTTTGTTTTCACCTTGTATAATAATAGCACTATTATATCATGAGATGAATGAATGAATGAATACATAAATAGATAAATAAAATAAAATAATAATAAATACATAAATAAATAAAAGTTAATAAATAAATAAATAGATAAATAGAGGTTAATAAATAAATAAATAAAAATAATAAAAAATAAACCTTAATAAAATATAAAAATGATTAATAAAAAATAAAAATAAATTTAAATAATAAATAAATAAGAAATGAAAACATGTTTTAAATGTTACTATTAACCAAGTAATACAATCTCTGAAATACTAACAACATACAATAAATCTCCAACACTTCCAAGTATCAGCCCTGGTGGCCATACCCTCTTACAGACCTTCCATTAACCTGTAGTGCTATAACGACATTGACAGTAAATTTTGATATTGATCATATTAAGCCATGGACACTATTGAGGTGTTAAAGAGAGTATGGAGTGGGGTATAAATATATCCTCTAAACACCACGGTGTTCGGGACACTTCACGGCTAATCCTGACCGCTTCAGCTTGTGTTTGAAATCCAATGACACTTTGAAGGGTCTGATAAAGCCCCTGTACACACACACACACACACGACACTTCCATTTCATAGTTGATTTATGAATTAGGAAGTGGTAGCAGTACATGAAATGGCCAATCTACTGATTCACGACTACCGATCGAGGTTGATGTAGACAGTGTATAGATAGTGACTGTAGATGATTGAGACTGATCCATTGGCAAGAAAAAAAATAAAAATCGAAAATGATAAATTATGCAATCAAAATAAGATCTGTAAAATGCAATTTAAAAAAAAAGAAGACATAAATAGACTGATATCAATTTTAAATCTATGAAAGGCAGACAATACTAACATCTATTTTTAATAATCTATAAAATTGTACTTTAAATGTTGTTATTATCCACACACTCATACTGGTATCAGAACAGCAATGCATTATTTAGGTACAGATAGTTCGTCAAGTTCGTTTGAGGTCATGAGGTACCAACGATACCAAATGTTACCCACAAAAGCGACAGCCCGTACAGAAAAGTCAATGAAAATGTCATTACTAATCCGCATTACCATAAAAACCTTTTCCTTTACAATAGCGGAGTATTTGAGGCTGGATACGCTCGTCAATGAACACATACAAAGGTGTTCCTGCATGTTCTGATTGCATGTCAATAGAAGACATCATCTATCATTGGCGACTGCGCATGAAGGCAATGTTGACCTTCTCCCTTCAATGCAGGATATTCCAACATTACCGAGAAATATGGGAAAATAAAGAGTTTGATGTCAAAAATCAAAATCAAATCAGCACTGGCAAAAATGATGGATTGCATGACATAGGGTTATGACACGGGAAAACATGACTCGCAAGATGCTGATTGGAATTAAATGAATTGCTTTTTAAGTTGGAAATGTAAAAGGAAATGGCATAGTATTAACACGTAGTATAAAAACCCAATAGAAAAAACTGTGTCTACATCGAATCTCTGCCAGCGACTTGCCAAGAAGGACCATGATGGCTTCCTGGTGTGTTTTTCCAACTGTATACGCACCGTAATGTTGCAATGATCAGCCAGACCACCTCAATGTTCCCACCATCAACCGACATCCTGATCTAGTCTAACGACTCCTCCACTGACCAACTTAGCTGTTTCGCATCCGCAGTACGATCCAGAAGAACAATATTGACCTGACTCACCTTCGAATCTCCTCAATACCCTGACTACGAAATAACGAGCACTTTTTTTATTCCTTCCTCTCGACACGTGTGAGCTGCAAGCCTTGATCCGCAAGTCAAATTGTTGATTTAGCGCGCTGTGCGGGGTAAATTGTACTCCTATAATCGCGGCGACACCGTACGTAATAATTCTGTGGTTCTGAATGTCCTACTAGCGAGCCACTGCCGCTGATGGTGATCCCAAAACCAAACGCTAAGATCCTCCGGCAAGCTACTCAGCTCCGTAATGTGACATAAGAATGGGAGATAGGCTTCGTAAGTAAACAAAACCTTTCACGACCACCCCTCATAATCACCTGTCAGCCATGTTGTTTACTCAGGGTTCAAAGGGTCCATATTGTAAGGACCCCAGTATTACCCTCCCGACTTAAGGTATTAAGGCACGCAGAGGAAAAAAAAGTCCAGACAAAAAACGCTGTACTGCTTAGCCATGTAAATTGGGTTGATTTGATTAGCCGCAATTAAATCCTTACATTTGTACCTGGGTAAATATTTGCAATTTCTTACAAGAATCGAGTTAACTTTACCTAGGATTCTTGTATAAACAAGGCTTATGAGGATATTCGCCTCGATAGAACATCTAACCATGCGGTATATTGCTCGGATGCATGTTCAGGAATCTGAGTAATACATCCATGTGCCCTGATAATAATTCACTTCAGCATGGCTGGCTAAGGGGAAAATATTCCCTGTCGTTAGATAACAACCCCTCAATAAACTTCCCGCGATGCATTTTCCCTTGCATTAGAGCCTGCCCAGCCCAGCCCAGACGTTTTGCGTTTCCCTGTTTTTTCCACCACCGCAAGGAAATATATTCATGACATTTTCAATCTATCATGATAGCCATTAAGATAGGGAATGACCAAAAAGGCTACATCGAATTAGATACCAATTAATCTTGTGGGTGTCGGACTCAATAACCATCCTTGAAACGCAATCTATTGTGAGTAAGCATATCACTTTCTCATGTAACGCTTCCCTTATCATGTCTATCAATCTGGGTTATTCATGGGAGCAAAGCAAAACGCCAGGGATTGAACATCCGGCGAATGACAAATCTCCATATCTATTCATTTCTGTACCAAGAAGAAGTGGAAGAGAAAGACAATGACTAATACATCTGTCTTGTATTCATAGTATGCCAAGGACTGAAGACTATAAGACCAGTGTTGTACCCACCGTAATTAGGTTCCGACAAATACAGACCAACATGGCAGCAGTAGAACACCAAGGGACTAAAACACAATGTGTATCTCTCTTTCCAGAGGAAGGATGGGACTATTCCTGTTGTGACGGACACAGAGCCATTGGTGACACACGATGGTGATTCAACATGTGCCGTACAGTGAACCTTGCGATACGATGCATACAGATGTAAATGTATAATGTTATCCTATACCCTCTCAGTATAAGTCTCCCGGCATTTTATTTATAGGAAATGCTGTGGCACCTGATCCTAGCTACTGGTGCTACTGGAAGAAGGCGTATACATGAAGACACATCAGAAAGTCCACACCGTGGCTTTGAGGAAATGGCTGATCAACACAATTATTCCATGACCATTGTCTTCCACTTGTTCCTTGACCTCTTTGTTGTTGATTTCCTGGAGGTTATACATCCACTGTATACAGAATCCTCATCAGAACACACATTCAATACAATACAATACAATTAAATCCATACAACTTCCAGAGACTCTTCCTAGACAGATGTCACTTCCTAGGTGCGTCTAACAGTACATACTGCAAACTGTAAACATCCTGTCGTAGTAAAACTGACCGCTACAACTGACCAGACCCTGCCTGTCAGCGTGGCCGGACCTGCTATGACACCCCCACGCTGCTGACCCCTATCTAGGACCCTGATCTGACCAACATGGCAGGCTGGCAGCTGTGCAATCAGGGGTCCAGAGGCCATTAGTCAGTTGCCAGGATTTAAATTAGCATCTCGACCTTCATGTATCTTCTCCAAGAGGTTATCTGTTTGCGGACCCCCTGGTGGGGTGGGGTTCTCTCCTTCTCCTCTCTCCCCCTTCCCTGTCCCCTCGGGGCTGCCGAGTTGTTCCCTCCCTAGGGACAGAATCTATTGGTAATCCCCTGCACCTGATGCTGAAATGGCCTGGGACTGTCTGGTAGTTGTAAATCAACACGGACCAGTGAGAGGATTATAAACATCCAAACAAACTGTCTGCACTTGAATAGGAAAATTGTTAACTTTAATATCTGTCCTAGAGAGAGCTAGTAGGGAACAACAGTTCTGCTTAAGAGAAATATGCAAGTCCCAACAAACAAGGAATCTGTTACAGACTTTACAAAACAACTGTACCAACAATTATAAATTTTATAAATATATATATTTGTTTTAGGGAATAATAATATGAAAACATTTACTGATTCACAAGAATTCAAGAAATTACCTTGAGTATCATGAAGACAGAATTGTTACAGAGAAATGTATCCAACCTCATGGCATCGCCAATATCAAAGTCATACTACGGAAAAGCTTCCTGATTTTTAAGTAATCCACTTATACAATGGCTAGTGTTAATTATAAACTTGCTTCCATTCGAACTCTGGCATTGTTTCAATATTGACTGGCGACAATGATGCTTCAGCTCCACCTCTTCACCCTCTACCCCACACTCCCACTTCCTACCCCCAACAGCTCTTATCATCCCCGTCCCCTCCCCTTACATTCCACTCACAAATGCCCCCAGGGGACTCGTCTGGGTGGCAAGCGTCATAGACAATATCCAGGAATTGACTCGGATCAATTACATGGAAATACATTGTTTCTCTCCGTCCTTGAGAGATGCGACTTTCTCAATGACCTTCCACGGATCGCCGTGACCCTTTGTGAGTAAAACAATGACCGCTCTGAAATGGGAATTAAATTCCCTTCAGCAACGTAATGCACTTGTGTCCCCCTGGGGTTCTCATTATGAAATTAGGGGCCTGGGTCCAAGCCCCGAAGATTCTTTAGGGAAACGTCACACCTAGTGTCAAGCCGTGTGGCGGTCACAATGACTCGGTAATGAGTAACAGTAGTTGTTAGTCAATCGGCTTCTAGGATGCCAGTCTTAATGGGTTCCTCGGATTAGCAGAAGATAGCACAATGTCAAGCTGTTCTAACTAAAATCCAATTACTCTCCTGGTCAGAGAGTAAACAAAAGTCAGCTTACGCTCTGCCGCGATGTGTAGTAACACCTCGTCATATCCCTACAACACTTCGTCATATCCCTACGCACCTCATCACATCCCTACACACCTCGTAGTTCTACCCACCGTAATGACTTTCGTTTGCAAATAATCTAGATTAATGGAAAAGAAATACCTCGTGAATATTTCAATGATTAGTAAATACACAATTGGCCAATATAGACTTGATAACAATGGAAAAAGGACTAGCTCATAAATAATTGAAAATATACAATAGGTCAATATATACATCTTCACAATGGAAAAAGGAATAGCTCATAAATATTTGAAATATATACAATAGGTCAATATATACATCTTCACAATGGAAAAGGAATAACTCATAAATATTTGAAATATTTTCCATACATCACGCATGGTTGCCATGCAGGAGATTAGTAGTTTCTTTGGCCGAAATAAAAATATGTATCTTTTCATTGAACATCTTTGTGCTATATCATGGTTATGCAACAATGGTTGTGATGCCACTTAATCAATGCATTCAATTCATACTGGAATCCTGGCATCAAAGAGAAATGCAGACTCATCAGAACCATACACAGAACTAAGGTAAATGTCAGTCTTGTAATATTGCCCCGAAACCAACTGAAAGGTATTGTGTAGCTTACAAACTTCATATGATGAGCAAGGTGACATGAATCAGACGGTATTGATGGCGTGACAATGTCTCCAGGATGGTGTTTCCCCGACAACTTATAAGCTTATAATATTGGATGAAAGTGCATTGAAAACTAGGAACATATATTAAAATAGATCTGGCACGTCAGTCGACATCACAAAAATGTCTAACATTGTAGTACATGTATTTTTTAAATTAATCGCGAGGCAAACATTTGTATTTCATCTCCCATTAGCAAACTTAGATCTCAGTTTTGTATTCAAAAAGAAAATAACGCATTATATTGATTCACATCATTGCGTAAAACAAAAAACACATTAATACATTATTATCTACCCCTGCAATAATACAAGATAAAAAAAACAATCAACACGGCACATATGATGGAATCATTTCTGAAACTCACCTTCGTGACAACTATCCAAGAAAAGACAACTCCGTAGTTTTCAGTGATGTCGTACCGAGATTCCAATAAAGTGAACTCTCACGTTGAAAGCATCTACTCCTTATATCGCGTATAGTTGATGTTAGTCTACGCCTCTTGTCCAACCAGAGAACGGAATTCATCCCAGCGCAATCACAGAGAGGCAAATTTCATTGCGATTCGCGACCGAGATTGTCGGTGATTTGACGCTACTACGGCACGTTAGTTACTAGCTCGCCGATGTATCATCTACATTCCTGCCTGTTTGCCCGTCATGCTCAGAGGAAAATTTGACCAGATCCAATTTGCCAAATTGATTTTCCCCCCATATTGTAACAGTATTTCCTTGACGATTGATCCCGTGTCTTAAAGGGAAAAGTGGTCTTTTCCACGGAGCGTGCGTCTATTGATCAGAGCGAACGGTTCTCCGTGGACTGGACTCGTTGTAACACCCTTGAACAAACGCATTTACTCTACTCTCGTTCCAAATAAGGTTGACATTCTGCTTAAGCCAATTGGCTACATCGCCTGAAATCACAGTAAGCTACTCTCCTGATCAGGAACGGAACAAATCTGTTATTCCTCACGCGCGATACACTCGGCGGCTACGCATTCACTCAATGTTACTATAATTGAAAGGTTCCCGAGTATTAGTAAAATGTTTTTCGGATCCATTTCATCGGCATGCCTAAGGCCTAAACCATCTTGCTTCGCTTTATCGCTGCAGTAAATAACTGCGATAAATGGAAATGCATTATGGGATATTGGAAATTGCAAATCAATCTCGCTACATGTTAGGAATGGAGCATTGAATGCAACATTACCTAAGTTGACGAACCTTTGCCGACTTGCGCTATAGCTGCGAGTCGTCTTCATTAAGTTCAGGTAATTATGTTAATGCTTCTATAACGTGATATAACATGGTTTTATAGATATGTCGTAAAGTGTACGAATAATAATACTGCAATATACACGTGAGAGTGAGGCATGATGGAGTTTTAACGTTGCTGCGGGAATCTTTCACACATATTTGAGACGAGGAATATACAATTAAAACTCATATTTATACCATTACACATCCAAGGATATATGTGCATCCCTCTCACACACACAGACAGACACACACACACACAGACAGACAGACAGACAGACAGACACACACACACCACACACCACAAATATACATTGACACTCGCAACTATTGTCCTCAAAATGCAACCGCGAACTCAATCAAAGCAGTGCGAAATGTTATATTTACCTTTACGACCGAACATACAGCCAGAGAACTAACACCACCTCCAGCATCTGTTATGTGAGACACAAAGACGCGGACTTGACTCGGGCGACCACGAGCACACCACTACACCACGGACGACACAAATGAGGCTCGCACATGGGTTACAAAAGGTTGACATCGAAGAATGGAGCCGTAATCACCAACACACAAAATACCAATTTGCCGCGATCGTTTTCTGTACACCTTTTCATCCCGTATCCAGAGCTATTCTCCGGCCCCCAATAACCATTACAATTTATCATTGTGTATCCTTGACACTGGCAATCCTAAAATTACTTAATAAATGCTATGAATGTGTTGATAGTCCAATATAGCAGCTGGTGTGTGGTTTTCATGTGAAATCATGCGAAAATATATCCTTACAAGTATTCAATATTGAGAAGATAATTGTCTTTGTATTTATCATGTTATATTGCACTTGAGAAAGTTGTACAAATTCAAATTACCATACAAGAACCTAGACCCTTACAAGTTATCAATATAGAAGATAATGTCTTTGTATTTATGTATTTATCATACAATATTGCCGTTCAGCAAGGTGTATACATTCAAATGATACCCCAGCCCAATCAATCTTTTAAAAAATAAATCAACAGATTCTTACAAGTTAATTGTGGGTTGTTGTTTTTTGTATCTCTAATGCAATATTACACTAAGAAATTGTTCACAATTGTATTCTCTAGCTAAAAAAAAAGAGAGCGAAAACTACCCAGAACTGCATGTTTGTTATTTGAGAAAGAATGGGTTGGAAAACAAGCCGGCTATTCCAAATATGTTGACTGCTTGGAGACCCGGAGTTGGAGATAAGTGGTCTTTGTGTAAACTACATCATGTCGCAGGTGAAATTTATCAATGTCCATCTCACCGCGTTATGAAGTGTTTTTACACACACCTGAGCTTTTGTTCTCAGCTGAACACAAATCTCATTCACTATCCACAGACACACAGGTGAGAATTTGTCTATCCGCTTTTGCTTTGTGTCCCATTTCACAAAAACAAAGTAGGCTTATTTCATGTCAAGTATTAAATTATTAACGGAAGTTTACACTTT